>JANIMX020000479.1:3692484-3709080 GCA_024582655.2 Erythroxylum kunthianum
TTAGTTATAAATCAGACACTTGTCAAATTTTAATAGGGTCTTAGCTTTTATCATGCAACGTCATCGTTAATAAATCATACACTTTAAACGAAACCCGATATCTATTTTGGTTTCACAACGTAACCCGATATAGGGTTTCGTTTTACCTTGAGAGGAATATGATGCATAAGGGATAATGAAGGAGTTAAGGAAAGCTAGACGAGGGAGAAAGTGTCGGAGAATATTTCTTGCAAATCATACAAAGCATTGAGCATCTCTCTCTTTCCATGGTCTCAACAAATACATTAGATGTTAAATGTCATATATTTTAAAGTGCAATTCTTCATGCAAATATAATCAAATTATAAGTATGAAATATTATTTAATTCTAATTATTAATATAATCTCCATAACTAAAATAATTGTTTTTAACTTTTTCAATAATTAAATTTGATTGAACCATTTAATTCTAAATAAATCAAAATCTTATTCCAAATATAAATTCAATTTGAATTCCAATTATCTAGACTCCTGTAATGAATTTAATTGAAAACAAATTTCGCTAACTTACTTTCTTTACTTATTGTAATTAACAAAAATATTTTTAAAAAATTTTATGAGTAATAGACTCTAATTCAATTAAAACACTATTTCTAATCTAATTATAAATATTATTTCCTTAATTATAATTTTTTAATGTAAAAAATAAATAACTTCCAAAATTAAATAATTTTTTTAATTCAATTAAGAATCGATATTAATGTTAATAAAAAATAATTAATTTTCAAATATAGAAAATGTTATCACTTCAAATTTAGTTTGGAAGAGAATCGATATTATTAATGTTAATTAAATCAGCAAACATATATATTCGTAGAAAGCCAATAAGTTGGAGCTTTTAAGATGGAACAATATGGTATGAAAACAAATATCTAGATTGAAATATCCACTTTAAGAAATTTAGTGGGGAGGACATGGTAATGCTTTTGTGATGATGATTGAGTTGAGCTGGACACTCCCCTCCCACCACCCCTACCCTTATCCGATAAGCTAGCAAGTGGGTCCCTTTCCTAAGTTATCGACACCTACATAAAAACTCAAAATTTTATAATTATTAAAATTAAAATTTAATAAAATAAAAATATTTTATTAAATATTAATATATAAATAATTATAAATAATAAGTTTTATATTTCTATATATTAAATTTTTTAAGGTGATTATGAATCAAAAATTATGAAAACTACCTTTATTTATTAAAAAATTAGAATTTAATTTTAAAAAATTATTATATAAGAAATAATTTAGTTTATGAAAAAAAGTATTATTGTTATTATTACTATTTTCAAATTTTATTTTTTATTTTAGTTTATATTATCTATAGGTTAGTCTATTATAATGCTGCGTACACCGAATCTCTCCCATATTCCGCGTTTAGTTTTTATGTTCAATTTTTAATCATTCATAATTATTAACAAATTTTCAAACTCAATTGTAATACCGATACCAACCTGGTTTATGGAATGGAACGGTACGGCGGCGCCACCGGGATTTTGTCTTTTGGCCAAGTCAACCTCTACTACCACGCTGCCAAATCATCATCTCGATAACACTCTTATCCACAAACCTATTCATTCCTTTACCTAAATACCCCTCATCGATCACCATCAGTAAGTAGATATAATTAAGAAAATATACAAATGTGCGTGCATTATTTACAGAAGCATATAGACAATGATGTCTGGTCAGATTAGGGGTAAGTTCGTAAATTCCTGTTTTAAAATTGCTTGGTTTATCTATATATCAACTGACAGTGAGTTAGCGAGAGAAAGTATTGTCTTTGTCTGTGGCTTTAACTCGTCAACGACGAGAATTACGAAAACGCCATCACCGTCGAACTGATCTCCGGTGAAGAGAAAGTTTATTTTAGGGGTTCATAGTTGCATTCGTGTTTCGTGGAGTTTGTGTGTGTTTGATGGGAAAAACCCGCTCATGGGAAAGTTGTCTTTCAAGGACTCTCTAAAAGCTCTCGAAGCTGATATCCAGCATGCCAATACTCTGTAATATACCACCCGTCTCTATATCTCTCTGATCAAAAATCTGTTGGGCTTTCTCTTTGTTTGATCTAATTGTGAAAACCCGGTACCCATTTTGTGTTTTGTTGTTAACAAATTTTTACAGCTATGTTGACGATCGTTTTGGAGTTTATATTGGTTTTAAAAGTACCATGCTTTCGAATGCTCTAGCTGGTTCTTTGGTTATTGGTGACTGATTGTAGTATTTTATCCTTCACCCATAAGTATCCCTTCGATTAAATTGCTGTTTTTGGAAACAAAGTAAAAGAGTTAGTGTTATGGTATACTATGGTCAGAGTTTTCTTGGTTATGGCTTAGAGGAACAATACAAGAGGGGTTAGTCTAACATATGATGGGAATTGGTAAACTGATGCGACAACTTTGAATTTTCTTATTCTTATACTTTTCCTTCTCGGTTATGTGCATTATTTTGTTTGTGCTTTTCTGCTCTTGGATGCATCAAGAGAGTGACTTCTTAACACGAGGAGAAATTCATTAAGTTGCAACGCATCTTAACGTTTACTTTTCAAAAAATCATGAGAAAAGCTGTCTTTTCCTTTTAGTTTTCCTGTAGTTCATTGGCGAGGTTCTGGTAGTTCTTGGTTCTCCAACTCCGCGCCTTTAGGGTATTATTTTTTTGTTTGAAAAATGCCTTTAGGGTATTTTGTGGGAATAATAGATTCCAAGTTTTCATATATGTTTCTGACGTCTTTTACCGTCACTTTCTAGCCCGTAATCATTTAGATGCAATCAGTGTATTATCAGAATGACATGGTAGTTGGTGGGTGTGCCTTAATCCTATTTTGCTTCTTCTTTTTTCCCTGCCCTCCCTTGAATGCAGTGCCTTAGATTTTCCAAGGGGAAGTGATAGTGCCCGACTTCAGATGAGACTGTTCTACACTCCAGCGGCACAATTTTTCCTTTTCCTTGTTCAGTGGACCGATTGTCATCTTGCTGGTGCCCTTGGTTTGCTTAGAATTTTAGTTTGTCTGGTGCGTATCTTTTAGAAGCTACTTCCTGATTTCACTTGGTTGTAGTTCTTACTTTAGTTAATAATTTGTTTTGCTTGCCTTGCCTTTCTGTTCCCATTCAAAATTTCACAATTCAGTTCGTGTTGATTCATTAACTAATTTGTTAAGATTATTCTGCACTCCATCAATTTCAAAACTGTAATAATAATAATGTTGGGGATGGGATATGGAAACTGGTATTGATGCAGACCTACTCGGATGGCAAGACTACTACTTCTGCTTATGAGAAGAGAGCCAGCCTTCGAGAATTTTATGGTATGTAACTCCTGAGATTCTATGTCTGAATCTGTAGCTTTTGTTGCTCAATTTCCTTTCTTAATTTCTTGGTTGTAGNNNGTCTTAACAACATATTTTTGGAGAAAAAAGTATTTATAGACAAATCTTTTAACAAGCCCCCCGTCCATGAACAGCTGTGATATTTCCTTCTCTGCTGCAACTGCAAAGAGGAATAACAGATTTGGAAGATAAGAAACAGAAACAGCAATGTACTCTCATGTACAGAAGAAAAGATGATTTGGATAGGGGTAAACTCTCAAAGATTGATGTTGAAAGAGAAGACGAGTGTGGAATTTGCATGGAGATCAACAGCAAAGTTGTTTTACCTAATTGCAACCATTCTCTGTGTTTAAAGTGCTTTCGAGATTGGTAAGGTTTAATAGTTGAAGATACTTAAAGTGGATTTCTTAACTGGGACAGTGTAGGGATACATTTTCTTATCTTTTAGTGTTACTTCCATCACTTGTGTTCATGATTTTTTCATGCTTCTCTAATCTTTGTCGGAGGACTTAAATTACTCGGAAATTACCAAGGTCACCAAATGAAGAAGGAGAAATATAAACAAACAAGCCTACGAGTCACCTCCATCTTGTTGCATGATTACAAAAGATAATGTAATTGGATAAAATTTTCTAGACCCTCTTTTTTATTTCTTTTGATAATGCCAACTAATTCATCTTTTGGCATCTATGAAAAACTGCATATTTCAATCACTTTTAAGGAACAAGAGTTCCTTTTCCTCTGTTTAATAATCTCTTTCATTTTTATGCTACCTGCAAGTTTTTCTACCTATCCTCTACTGTGGAAAGTACAAATCCTCAACTGAATATGATTCTTAGAAATTTGCAAAATGGACACTGGCTAGAAGGCTGCTTTTACTGACTTCCCATTTTATGATTCCTTGATTTTCTTATTGAAATTGTTGCCTTTGGATGTGATATGATGTTCTGCTGTTCTTGTTCATGGCAGGCGTGGGCGGTCTCAATCTTGCCCCTTTTGCAGAGATAGTCTTAAGAGGGTCAATTCTGGCGATCTCTGGATATACACAGAGAAGTCTGATGTTGTTGATTTGTCCATAATTTCGAAGGAGAACTGCATGAGGCTGTTCATTTACATTGATAAGTTGCCTAGTAATGTTCCAGACCATGCAATTGTTCCCTGTGATCATCCCCATGCTAGGTGAGGATTAATTCACTGGCTTTAGGAGCTGCTTGTATATGATACGAAATGTCGTATATTTCATGTTAACAGTAGCATGTTTAAATTGTAAATCTCATTTTAGTTACCAATCTGACTCAAAAGATTAATTTTGAGAATTCCGAATGTTATGTTAATCTTAACCTGTTTCTGCATTTTAAAAAAATTGCCTATTGCCTGGCATTCTTGCATTAAACTTCCATTAACAAACAGCTTTATCATCCACTTATATTTGTTTGAAACAGCAACAAACTAGTACTGACATTTTATTTTTGACAATGTGATGCCAGATGCTCCGGTGCCCCCAATGAAATTCATGCAGCTTGAAGGCCATAGTTGTTTGTGATTTTTGACCAATGTAGAGGCAGATCCTTTCAACTGTACTTATAAGGGTGAGGGTTGATGCAATGATTAAAGTTTTACTTCGTATTTGACTTGACATTACCAGAATCTCTTTGGTGTACAGGCAAGAGAAGTACATATATATTTGGTTCTCTGCAGCTTGCAAAACAGGTTTTGTCTTTTTGCAACTGTGCATTTAAGTCCCTTAACTGCCTAAAGAATAAAAGTTTTAAGGGAAATGACTTGAGAATGAGTTACAAGTGGCCGCTGGGTTTAGCTAGAAATAACATGAGGAGTTGTTGAGGGCTTGGTTTCGTTGGCTAAGAGAGATTTGTTTCTGTTCCTGACAAAGGATATGAATCACTGGGAAAGATATTTGTGGCTTTAAAGGGACTCGTAAGGACCAGAACTTGGAATCATTCCCCAATACCCAACATGAAACTCTTGATGTTTGGGAAATATAATTGAATAATTATGCCAAAAAGAAAAGGGCAGTGAAGGAATACAATGGAATAAGAAAGGAAATGCTAAGTAGTTGAATCGAGCCAATTGAACTGACTAGTGACCATCCCCATCTTGGTCTTGCAGACGCATGTAATCTGCATAGAAACGAGGATGGTTCTCTTCTGGATGAGCAACGTAGGCATAACCACCATGTCTAGAGATATCCAACCCTGCAACCTCTTCTTCAATGGAAATTCTTAATACCCTGAGCTTGTGAAGACAATAGAACAGGGGTCCCATTGTCACACTCACCCACCCGAATATCACCAACACCTCAATCAATTGGGATCCAATAAGTCCCCACCCTCCACCCAATAACACACCATAAGGCCTTCTCGTTGCTGTCACACTCACGCCTGAATTATAGGCTTCAATCACAAACTCCTCTTTCGCAAACAAACCTGTGAATATTAACCCCCAAGCACCACATCCGCCATGCAACTGGGTTGCCTCTAACGGGTCGTCGAACTGCAGCTTTAGGGCCAATATATTGAGCCCAATCAAGACCCAAGCAGCACAAAAACCGCATACAATTGCAGCCCATGGCTCAACAACTGAGCAGCCCGAAGTGATTGCTACAAAACCCCCAAGAACACCATTGCACACGTCTAGTGCATCCCAATGACCCACTAGCAATCTCCGGCTGAATAACGTTACAATTCCTGCTGTTGAACCGGCTAAAGTAGTTGTTACTGCAGTCCGGCCCACTCCGGTCCAGTTTCCCTGATCTGTTGTATTTGGATAGGCCACAAGAATTTTGTTGTAGGAGCCTGGGTTAAATCCAAACCATCCAAACCAAAGCAAAAAGGTCCCAAGTACCACCAGGGTTGCATTGTGCCCGCGCAAAGCCACCGGCTTGCCGAAAGCATCAAACCTCCCCACCCGGGGACCTTCAATAAGAGAGCCCCAAAGCCCAGCAACGCCACCAACCAAGTGAACAACACCGCTACCAGCAAAGTCGATGGCACCCGAATCAAACAACAAATTGCTCGAACTAGGGCTTAGCCAACCACTTGATGACCAAATCCAATGAGCCACAATTGGATACACAAAACCAGTGAGAAAAAATGAGAATACAAGGTATGCACCAAACTGTGTTCTCTCTGCAATTGACCCACTAGTGATTCCAGCAACAGCAATAGCGAAAGCCCATTGGTAAAGAAAGTAACTATAGTCATAAGTACTGTTGGGGATATCTTTGAGAGCAAAAAACCATGTACCGATGAAAGGATTGGCATTGGAGCCATCTCCAAAAGCAAAAGCGAACCCGAAGAGATAATAAGAAATACTTCCGACAGCCGCATCAACAACATTAGTTAGCATTATGTTCATAGCATTTTTGGCCCTCACAGAGCCAGCGCACAACATGGCAAAGCCAAGTTGCATCACAAAGACTAAGTAAGCTGAGAATAGAAGATAAATGGCATTGATAGAGTCTGTGACACTTTGTTCCCATGAGAGCTTGTTACTCATAGAGGAGTTATTAGGAGGATAGAGGAGATGGTTGATGAGAATTGAGGAAGGAAGATAAAGAGTTAAAAGGTCGCTACTTTTGCAAAATTTTGTCAAGGTACCAAGTTGACTGGTGGCTGCTGCCTTTATCTTTCACATATTTTTTTATTTGTTTTGTATTATTAAAAGTCGATAGCTACTCGTGTGGCCAAACTTTTAACATCTACAATAACTGGATAGAAATAGAACTCCCTAATGTGGATATTAATGGATTAATATAAACTATTTATAGGATGCTTGCCTTGTCTTTCTGTTCCCATTCAAAACTAATTTTTTAAGATTATTCAATTTCAAAAATTGTTAATAATAATGTTGGGGATGGGATATGAAAATTGGCCTAGTCGAATGGCAAGAAATCAATAAATATTTGAGTTTTCTTTCCAATAATGGAAATGATCTATCTAGTAATACCAAGATAGATTCTTCAGGCAATGGCAACAGACATGTAATTGAATCACAAACGAATGGAAATTAAATAGTTTTCAAAGAAGACAATCGCTACATTCCCACCGAAATCTCTGCAAGAGATGGAAATTAAATAGGTTTCAAAGAAGACAATCGCTACATTCCCACTGAAATCTCTTGCATGTTAATTATACACTTGTGTACACCTTTATGTCAGATACAAGTGCTGACAGAAGGATCATCACACTGACATAAGTTGAGACGCTTAAAAGCTATCAACTAAATCCACAATTACAGCTGCACTAGCTCAGCCTCCAAAATAACTAAAATTCTATGTCCTGTGTACAAGCATCTGAAACCTATGTTCTAACATCCAAGTCCTGTGTCACCCTGCATGATTGTTAAAATTAAAGGACGTTCACAGGAGGAAGACCTAATCTAGTCCCCACTGAACTAGGATCAGAATACCTACTCACTGTCACTCCCTGAATCCAGAAAGCTAAACTCTTTGTATCCACCAAGCTTTATTATAACTGTTCCTATGTTCTCTTCCTTCCATTCAATATCTTCCATTTCCAATAGTTTAATAACCTGAACCAAATAAATGGCATCACATTTTATCATGAACTGAGAAGCAAAACTTTATGAAATTTTAAGAACTTGTACCGATTGTTTGAGTTTTGATTTCCCCAAACCATGACTTCCACACCCCGTGATCACTCTCAGAGTTTGGATAGCTGAAGCAGACAACACCAGGTAGTTATGTAAGAAAAAAAAATGTCAAGAGGGAAGGTCATGCACAAGCATATGAGAGCTAAACAAATGCTTACAGTTTGTGTATGTTCCAAACAGAAGGTGAACTTTTAGAAGTTTCATTGCTTGTTTGACATGCTGACCATGCAAATCAATTGTTACAACATTCTCTATGCCCTTATTTCTGCAGAATACTTGCAATGTTTTAGCATATTCATTAACAGCAAAAGGGGAGTTGAACAAACAAGATCAATTCAAGTCTGTAGCTTGCTATGTACTGACCGAGCTTTAAATATATCTTGACTTGCTTTTTTATCTGCCTCTCGAGCCAACTTAAACTGCTCCTTCCCCTATAACAATGAGACATTGAATAATTAATTGGAAATTTCCCAATCATTTTCATATTGACTCGGGAGATAGAGCAAAGGTACTTCATTTCACAAATTTGTGTAAACATTGTCAGACACGTTACAAGAATCCCCTCCAAAAATGCAAAATAAATAAATGGAATATCATTGTAAACCAATCCCCATCATAAATATCACGATAAACTTTTATTGCTTGTGTAATACATCAAAACCATGCAGAAGGTAAAATCAGAGAAGATTACAACTACTGCTCATCAACATTTTATAGATCACAAGTAAAACAACAAATGAGTGACAACAAATATAGCAGTAGGTAAATTGGAACCTAGACAGAGGAAGAAAAGACCAAGAGATGTCAATGAAATAGGCTAAAGACTAATGAAGGCTGTATGCAACCACGTAGTCAAGACAGCTTCTAAATTATTGACAACTTAGATGAGTTTCAGGCTTTCACATCTACTGCAACTCAAAGCACAATTTGAGAACATAACAGGAGTCCAAGAACAACATGAGCGCTTCAAACATTCACAAATTCTCCAAAACCTAAAAGTCCAACATCAATTATCTAGCAGCTATACTGTACCAAAGATCAACAAAAAGATGGATTACATGCCCACATGGATGGAAAAAAAAAAGCACAACAACAAGAAAATGACATATGAATATGATATGTAAGATGCATTTTTAAGAAAGAAATATACAAGAAGATCACCTTGATTAGGAAGTAATTGCAATGGTTATCTTATTTAGGCAGTAATCATCTTATTTATAAAGTATTATTTTTGTAAGTCCAATTTTTTTCTTTGAAAATAAGTTAGCAGATTCCTATTCTATTTTACTTCCTAAAAGCTCTATGTTGTGTACCTATTTAAAGGGCATTACAATGAATAAGAAAGCAGCCAGAATTTTCTGTAAAAATAGTTGACAGAAAGCTTGTTCAGGACGGGTTTTCTAAATAGTAACCTTAGGACCTACAAAGGGGAAAAACTCTAGAAAAGAGGATTTCCTTGTGAGTCATCACATGACTAGATCCTACACAAAAACATATTTAAAAATCCTGAAGAGGAATCATGAAACTTCTTTCTTGAGTAGACTCACCTGATCAGAAAGGTAAGCAGCATACTGTTGCTTTCCTCTTGAGTATGCTTCAGTCGCCTGCATGGAAACTTGAGTCAATAAAATAAAGGGAAAAAGTTCCAAGTAAAGAAAAGTCAAATGCAGTAGCCAAAATTCCTTGTTACAAAGGAAGTAGCGAAGGCTACTTACTCTTTGATAGTAGGATCGCATTGCATCCCAGTGGCCACTTGCAGATCTTCTGAAAAGATCATAGTCATTGCCATTGCCTACAATTTTTTTAGAAGAACTAGATAATGAGATCCACAAAAAGGATGGATATCAAATGTTCATATGTCACACAGGGAAGCAATTCACAATTCTTTACTGCTGGTCTCATGTGCAACATGATATTAATTTTTGAAATGGCACAAAACTGACAACAAACGAAGATATTTTGCACAGCATGTGTAGCAGCAGATAAAGTGTCATAAGTACGATTTAGTTTTATATACCGCATTTATCTCTCTTAAGTCCTCCATCACTAGATGGACGGACATCAACACCAGGTCCCATTGACTGAATTTTCTTCACTACATTCCTCCAGTTCATAGTGCTTGGTTTTTGTTCAGAATTCTTGGGGATGTTAAACAAAGATTCCAACAACTTATGAGGAAGATCCGACTCATTACTTTGCTGACTAGTTGAAAATGAATCTTTTGAACAATTAAGATCCTGCCAATAGTTCCTAAAATTAAAACAAGAATTTTTGGGTTAGTTACAGCTTCAGGTGAATTAAAGATCAACCAATGACTTGTCATTTGTTTAAGAAATCTAAAGAAGAATAGCTCCATTCCTAATCAGTATGTGATCATCCATATAGTTAATCTACTAATAACGTATGACAACCTTCGGGAGAGTAAAGGTTGGAGCAGTAGAAATCAAAGAATGGGATGACAAAAAAAAAAGGTCATATAGCCCACTCCAAGAAGTTTGTGATTTGAATTCATTTGAATTATTTTATACTTCAGATCTCAAGCAATTCATTGCAATAATATGAAAGCTTAAATCTAATATGCCTTTACACAAACATGTTAACCTTATATGATCCACCAACTCCATCAAGCAACCAGTCTTTCATTTAACTAGATTTTCTAGAGATGCAATCCATATTCTGTGTTGGATTGCTGAATACTGAAACTATCATAAGCAATTATTTCCTGAAAAAAATTTTAGAGTTGCTTTGTGGTACTTACCTGTAACCATGTCCCCATATACTTTCATAAGCTTCACTATTCGAGGATTGTGAATTGCATTCGGATGACCTATTTGCCAACTGTTGCAAAACTATATAATGTTAACAAATGGTAAAAAAAAGTCCTATGTTTCAAGAAAAGGTTCAATGACTCTGACATCAGCTACAGGACAAAGAATGATGAAGCACCCAAAAAAAGAAAGAAAATAAAACAAAGTAAGCAGTTCAATTTATATATCATTTTAGTAACAATGATCAGCTCATCTGTTGTAACCAAAACTATATGAATAGAAGCAGTCTTATTGGCAAAGGTAAAAATCATGATGAGGCACTTTTTATAATACCACTGACATGTCATCAGCAATAGTATCAAAAGATCACTCTCCACCTTAAGAGTTTCACCATACTTCAATATTTTCTTCTATATAGCCTTATGGTGTTACTTCCCAAATCCAATACTTTAGTGTAAATTGCGATAAATCAATGAACTAACACAAGAGCATAGAAAACAAAAAACTAATGAAAGAACGTCCACAGTTGCCATTATCTCAGAAATGAAGAACTGTGTTGAAGAGACATTATATCAAGACTATAAAACCAAACACAACAGCTATTACACATTTATGGATGGGACCTGAATGAGAGAACCAGGATACAATCATACCATTTAACACTGTTTAATTGACTGTTCTAAAAAATTGCTAGGAATGACTCTTGCACTAAGCAGCAGCCCTTAAATGAGAAGCATGCAATAAGAATTACAAATGGAATGGGATTACCCAGAAATCTAACAGATCTATGATTCATAACTTACATTTTCATCATGCTCAGGAAGGAATCTGGCATCTGCTGTATAGTTTAAAGTACCATTAGTATATTTAATCGCAGGCTGCTTGCGGGAGGAAGCAGACAAATCAAGCAAGACATCCAATGCCTGAAAAAGAAAGAAAACCCAAGAAGAGTAGATACCAGTCTCTGCCAAAGCATTAAAGCAAATAAGAACCGGTTATCATCATTACAAGAGCTACAACCTTCCACAAATGATTCCAAAATGAATGAGAAGTCTAATGCATTCAACAGTTAGCTTCTTTAGGTCGCAAAGCTAATCAAAAGCAATAAACCTCAAGAAATTGGTCAATCCATTTCAGAACATGAATAGAATAAAATAGTGAAGCAAACACCGTCACAGAAACTTAATCCTAAGCGAGAGAGCATAAAAGTTAAAAGGAAGAAAGAAAATAGTTTGAAAATGCCCATTCCCTTAGTACCTTATCAACATTGTAACCACATTGACCTGCAAAGACAAAACATAAACTTCAAATTAGATATCAAACAGACCATTAGTATCAATAACACGAACCATGTTTAAATGCACACAATTTAACCACAAAATCAGGATCAAGCATCATCAAGTTTTGCTAAAGAACACTAGTTAATTCAAGGAGGAGAAAGAAAAGGACAAAAAGAAAAGATGATCTTATTTGATCATGTAATCGAAAAATGTTAAACAACCGAACGAAAGAGGTGTGAAGAGCTAAGAAGCAGATACTCACAAAGAACGTCCCTAACAACAGCAAAGCCAAGTTCACAATCATCACCCAGCATAGAACACAAGAACTGCTCTGCCTCTTCCTCTTCCTTCTCTATTACACCGCTTCCAAACTGATTCCTTTTGAACGAGTCTCTTCTAGAGCTCGCCTTCACGTACCCTTTCCCTAGCACCGTCGAAACCGTCCCCGAAACAGCCATTACTCTTTTCTGGTTATTACCACCCCTAAATCCCTTCCTATTTATCAAACCACCCTCCACAAACCCCTCCGAGGAGACCGTACTACTCGAACTGGATCCTAAACCCGACTCCGAACTCGAAAACCCACTCCTAACCAAACTCGTGGACGATGGATGCTCCGAGTTTTCCGTGAACTTGGTGAGGATCTCCGCCGCCTTTTGAGCGTCGCCGTCCGCTTCCTTAATCGCAGACGAGGCCTCCTCGAGAGAGATCGAATCAAAAGCATCCATTAAAGCGGTAAGAACAACTTGAGATTCTTGGTTTCCTTGTTTGTCACCGTTTCCGCCACGTGCGCCGGCGGCGCGTGACGTGCGCTTCTTCTTTCTCCTCTTGCTGGACTGCTGCTTCATCGAGATTCTGATTTAAGCCTCCGACTCCGAATTTATCTGAATTTTTGGGTTCTTCGCGAGATGGTAGTTGATTAAGAGAAAGGACGAGAGTGGAACAAAGAATTGAAGAGAATCCTAAAGTTCAAGGGGCTTGGCTTGGCAAGTTGGTCGAATTGATTGAGATGCAGATATGGAGCATACGCGTTTGGTGTGGTTCAAATAAAAAGTTGATGTGTTACGTTACATCACGCTCCTCTGCAGAATTTGTGTATCACTCTCCTGGAGACTGGACTTACATAATCAATCTTGAAGTCTCACTTCCACCGCCGTTGTGTTGGGGATTCCGAGGAAGAGGGAATCATGTAATAAAGACGTCTCAAAAATAGAGAATCTAACGACTTAAACAAATCTTACGAGTTAGTTAAGATATCCCCAAATTATTATTTAACCGTTAAATATACAATGCCAATTTTTTGAAACCAAACCTATCATTAGACATGATTTTCACAAACCTATTCAAATTCTTCCGAAAAATTCTGGGATAACTTTCGGAAGTGCGGGATATTTTTTTAAAAATTCATTAACAAAAAATTTATTTATTTGAGTCTCTAATTTCTTCCAATTTTTTAAAAATTATGAAAACTATAAAAAGTAATTTTTATTTTATGTTTTTTAATAATATTATTCACTATCAACTAAATATATATTAATTTTTAATAAGAGTTATGAATAATTTAATTTAATATTATATATTTAATTAATAAAAATTAATTATTAATAAGAATTATGAATATTTTAATTTTACTTAATAATTTAATTTAACTTTCTGTAATTAAATTAAATTTAAAATATCTTCAAAACAAATTAATTTTAAATAAAATAAAATTTAATAATTAAAATATTTATTTTAATAAAATAAATAATTATATTAATAAATATTATATAAAAGATTAAAAAGAGTTTATTTAATTAAAAATAATTTATCTTTAAGTTTGATCTAATATGTAATTATTATCAGACATACAAATATAACTACAGTCACATTAATAACCAAACATGTTTTTGTTTTTATTTGAAAGAAAAATAAAAACTAAAAACTAAAAAACGAAAACTAAAAATTGAAAATTGAAAATTAAAACAGAAAAATAGAAGTGGAACCAAATGACCATTTAAGTATCAATTACTCCAATTTAACTTTTGGAGCATAGATCATGACATAACCCAAAATACAATAACAACCTTTGTAATCATATAAGTTAAATTTATTTGAAAATATAATAAAATGAAGTTGATAAACAAAAAAAAAATCCAACATACAAGTAAAAAGAGCCTAAAATATGAAAACCTAGCAAATATTTAGCCAAAATATTAGTGGATGGCTGAATCATAACGTGGAGGATGAACATGTTAGAAGTGAATAATGGACACGATGAAGGGAAATGGGTAAGTGAGGTCGAAGTTAGAAAGTTACAAAAGAGATGCTTAAGGCTAAAGTTAAGATAATAGTGACAAAAAGTCACCCAGAATTTGGAACGTATAGAAAAAAACCTACCTAAAATTAAGAAGACTATAAATTCACCATAATATGAGAGGTGACTACACACAAACTCAAAAAAAGACAACCTCAATTACAATTAAAATACCCTGTTATTATTTTTCAGTTTTCTCTACATTGTGTATTCCTTCAAAGCTTGTAATATGCCTTTGATAAGTGTCGAAATTGTCAGAAAATAAACCTAACTCTATACTTCTACAATTATAAGATTTGCAGTAGTGGCGAGTCAGGGTTGAATCCAGAGAGACTAGTCGGTTAATTTTTACTAAGACTAAACTAGCGTTTTGGAATTGGAGGAGGGTTTTTGGTGAAATTATGAAATAAATTAAAATAAAGTTAACTAAGGAAAATTAATTAAATTATTAGTTAAAAACGACAATCGGGTTAGGACTCTGGTTTTCGGATCAATCTCGGTCTATACTCACTTTAAACTAAATCCATTGTATCAGTGTTCTCATCTCTCTTTCAAAGACTATTAATCATGAATTAGTGATACGATCTACTAATCCCGATTTTCCCTTAAATTGTGTTCGATTAAGATATAATCGTTAATCAAACCTAACCACCCAAATAGGATATGATCTCTAGAATTAATTGGATAGCTGCATTATGAATTAGGAAACCCGATTAATCAAACCAACAATCACAATATGATTGGATCATTTAAGCAAGGTTATGTTATCCCTAATGGTTAAGCACACATTAGTTGCTACGGTGAACCTAAATATAACAATTACACGAATTATATTCAAAGTTCTAGCGGTGAGTATCCTTTCCAATAATTTACTATACAAATAAATCATTCGGAAATTCTACTAAAAATTATTCATTCAAACAACCCATCAGAAATAAACAAAGCATTCGCAGTATTCATAACATTCATATTCAACAGTAATAATCATCTTTTGCTACAAAGAAAATAAAGCTACTGATACAAATGAAGAGGATTAACTCGAATGTAAAGCATGAACATCCATTCAAACATTCTGTCAAACATTAATGAGTCATTTGGATAACACTCTATTTATTAAAACCAAACAACACAAACAATCCAATTACAAATAAGAGATACATCGATACATTATGAAAAAAACTCAAAATGAAATGTTAAGCGTTGATATCACCATAAACTAAAGAAGGAAGAGGGTCAACTGAGCGTCGTCGAACGTCGAAGACACCCTGCTTCTCCTCTGCCTAGCATCCTACCCAGCTTCTTGGAAAATAGAACAAAATGTTAAACTTCGGAGCAGAAACAAAACCCAGATTTTCCAACCCTTCCTTCAGCAAAAGACTCCTATATTTATATTGGAAGCTTCCTTTGTCTTATTGTAAGGCCCCAAGTTATACCCTAATAGGAATATCTCTTGTCTAGGAAAGTGAATGTTTAGTTTGAGACACAATCGGTATGAATGGAAATTTTGGTGTTGGTTCCTCTGAACTGACATCGGTACTTTAACCATAGTTTTTTCTATAGAAATCCAAATTGTATAATTTTAATTGCGTATGAAAATAGATTCTTATGTCTACAAATTTCAAGAAGGACTTGACTCTGAATTCTATCTGAAAGGGTTTTCAAATCTTGCTTGAAATTGAGTTCTGATTTCTATCCCTGTTGAGAACAGTTTGTGGTTCTTTAGGTATATCTTGATCTGTAGATATCCAAATGGGATGATCTTAATTGCATAGGAAAATTCACAAATATGTCTACAATTTTCATGAAAGACTCGAGTATGAATTCTATTTCTATGAGTTTCAAAATTTGGCTTGAAATGAGTTCTGATTTCTGTCCCTGTATGAGAGTAGTATGTGAAGAGTCTGTAGTAAATTGGGTATAAATTTCTAGATACTAAATCAAATTGCACAAACTTGGTGTCATTAGAAATTTACGACAGAGAGGAACAACTGTTTAGAAGAGCATATTGCCTAAAAACCTCAGTTTCTATGTCCAAATAGCCAGAAAAGAACAGGTTAGTAGAAACCAATAGGATGAAGCCATTTAGCATAGGTCCCACACCACAAAATAGAAAACAACATCATTTTCATTAGCTAAAATGTGATTAAACTCATTAGTAAAACCCAAAAATTTGTTGAACCAAAGAAGAGAGGGAGAGAAGCTCGTAAGGGTGATCCAAGAGGGAGAAAGGAGAGTTGTTAGATCATTTTGTGTGGAAAG
>JANIMX020000479.1:3753671-3763872 GCA_024582655.2 Erythroxylum kunthianum
AGTCAAAGCACAAGGTCGATATTCAAGATATCTTTGAATACCTCAAGTCTAAGGATATTTGCACAATCACTATGATGAGATTATCACTTACATGTGAATAGATTATCCATGTGATAATTCTTATGGCGGATCATCCGATGTACTTACTTCCCTTAGTAAGCATCCATATGTTACCTCTAAACAGCTCCTGTCTATAGCTTATTAGATCTACTGCTTGATCAATTCAGGGAGTATAACATATGCTAGTCTATCCGGATTAACAATGTTCAGTATTATTAATCCTATGACTAGAAAATTTTAGATACTAACCTAATTGGACATGATAGGAATCTCAATATTATGATCACATCATTATTTCCTTCATGTTATTATTTGTATCCTGGATTTTATATAATTCGATTTAATATCAAAATCAATTCATAACGAAATGAATATCATAATTAAAGAAAATTCTTTTTCTTTATTAATCAAAATAAAATATGTACAAAAAGTGATAAAGATGATTGCCTTAAGACTAATGAGATCACCTAACTGGTGTGATTTCTTAAGGTATGGAATTCTTTATATTGAGTGATAGTATTCCCATTTTAAGGTAAACGTATAACTTATCTGTTATTGGTGGTGATATTTTTTAAACTTAAGTGTCATATTGGATGTATGATGATCTATTATAGTTTTAACTAAAGCATGATATTATTTGTATTGAGTGATAGTATTCCCATTTTAAGGTCAACGTGTGACTTGTCTGTTATTGGTGGTGGTATTTATGAAACATCAGTGTCGTATTAGATGTATGGTCTCATATAGTTTTTGCTCAGCATGGTGTTATTAGTAATTAGTTATGATATTCTTATTTTAAGGTAAACATGTAAGCTATCTATTATCTATGATGGTTTTGTTTTTTATTTTTAATAAACATGGTGTTGGATGTATCAAGTTTTGGTATAGTTTTTATTGAACCATAATAAAATTCTGCTTCACTCTCTAAAGGAAAACAATAAATAGATAAATAGATATATAAAACAAATTGTTCCAATTATAAATTGAAGAAATGAATGTCAACAAAATAATGGACAAAACAACTTCGTTATAAAAAAAAGGTCATATTCTTTTGAAACTATGCTTCACTTTCCCCAAAAAAATAATAAACAGATATACAAATATACAAAACAAACTGTTCCAATTATTAGTCATAAAAATGAAGTCGTAATTTCAACTTTCAAGCATAAAATGACATAAACGTGTATAATGGAGATAAAAGGAAAAAGAAAAATAATAGTATTAACAAAATAATGGACGAAACAACTATGTTACAAAAATAAAAAAAAAACTCAATTTTAAATTTAAACAAATACATAAACTTTTTTTGTTGATAAAAAAATAAAGAGTAAAGAATATGAAATTGGATAAAAATGGACGAAAAACTTTGGTTTTAACATAATTTACATATTGATTCTTACAAATAAAATATTAATAATTGGATGCAAAGCATTTTCCTATGCAATAAGGATAACTCATTAACTTTTTGATAGATCCAAAAAAGATAAGTTCTTGCAAGATTGAGTATGGTTCCAAAGTGAGAAATTTTAGACATCAAATGAAGACAACAAAGGATGTCCCTTTGCCACGTAAAATCAAGTTTATCTACAACAAATTTGTTTCTTGCAAGACATATCATAACATTCCTTTAGAACTTCCGATAAACCATATTCTTGCAAAGCCTCCTATCTTTCTCCCTCCTCGACCCAGATTACATATTTTTCATTGATGGGTTCCCTTTTTCTTCACTTTCAAGTGTTTCTGCAGTAGTCAGATAGTGTCCTTGTTTGCTTTTAACTTGCCAAATTATTGGTTTGATTTGCAGGTCACTCCTGTTTTTTCTTTTTATTATAAGAGTCAAGTTCTTCGGTTCTCTCTGTTTGGAATTTCCAATTCTGATATTACACTTGCCACGGCTAATTGTTTATGTAGTTGTGGAACTTACATAATTACTGATATGGGACCTCACTAATCTGCATTTGATCTCCCATGTCAAAATATACTTTATGCTGATGCATATGATTACCAAGGGATTGATTTCTGTTTCATCTGTCACTAAAAAATTGATACGCACTAGTCTGTTCTCAATCCCTCTATGGCCTGCTTGACTTGCATCTATTTGCCTATTAATGAGCTGTTTATAATAGAATTAGGCCACTATAAACAATCTAGGATAGAGTGAATGGGCATTAGCAGTCTGGAAGATATTCTGTGGTGTATTTGTTTGCTTTGCTCTCTTGAAGTTTGGTCACTCCATTATTTTTTATGCATGGAATTAGTTCTTCAGAGCCCCATTTGACATGATCTTTACTCTTTCCGTACTTTTTCCGATTCAATCACCAAGTCTAATATCTGCTAGTAATTTTATATTTCAACTCCCAACCGTTCAGAAATGGGTTCTCGTTGTGTCATGGATTAGCAGTAAGCTGCAATCTAATTACGTCGAGTTGAGTTTGAGTTAATGCTGGAGTAACATAAGCCAAAGCGAAACATCTTTGAGTTTAGAGTTAAAACATAAGGAGCAGGATCTCTTGTTTACCTGTTTGTGTCATTATGAAGACATATTTGACAGCTTCTTCTCATATGCTAACATTCTGTCTAATTGATCCAGGGCAGCGGTGTGTGATTACCGAGATGATAAATTAGGATCGACCACAACTTTTTGAAAAAAGAAAAAGAGAGAACATGGATAGCTCTAAGACTAAGGTGTACGTTATGTGAGTGTCTCTTCCCCTGTTCTTGACACCTACTGCTGTTCACCATAACCCTCTCAAGGTCTCAATATATAAAAGTTGGTCAACTGTTGCTATTTTCCATTCTGTATGCTTGTCTTTCTATCCGAGAACAATTAAGTTTGGATGTGAAAATTGTAAATATTTTCTAGATATTACTCTTTATATGGACATGTGGAGAGAATGGCAAGAGAAGTGCAGCGCGGAGCTAATGCAGTTGAAGACGTGGAAGCAACGCTCTGGCAGGTAATGAGGATGAGATTATTATGGAAAAGGAATAAGGTTATTTGTATACATCATGTATAATGATAAAGATGAGAATATTATGGAAAAGGAGTAAGTTATTTGTATGCATCATGTATAATGATGAAGATGAGATTATTATGAAAAAGGAACAAGTTACTTGTATGCGTCATGTTTAATGATCAACAGGGCTTCCGAGGGCATGTGTCTTTTTGTGTTTGATGGTGGAGGGTGACAGAATCAATATAATAATAATTCATTCACAAATTTTTATGTGGAGTGGAATGATTAGGTACCCGAGACCCTTTCCAAGTTGATAATACAGAAAATGAAGGCCCATTCTAAAGCAAATGATGTTCCGGTGATTCAGCCGTATCAACTGAGTGAGGCAGATGGTTTTCTTTTCGGTTTTCCTTCTCGTTTCGGAGTTATGGCAGCCCAATTCAAGGCCTTTTTTGATGCCACACAAGAGCTATGGGAATCACAAGCACTAGCTGGCAAACCTGCTGGAATTTTCTGGAGCACTGGTTTCCATGGGGGAGGCCAGGAACTTACTGCGTCAGTCATTCGTTCCTTCTTTTGCTTTTTTCACCAGTACTTTTGGATCTTTCGCTTATACTGTTACAGCTTTTTTCTCTCAACTATGGGCTCCTTAATTCCATCTTCATCTCCTAAATTGATGTGCCTATTTTGATTCCCCCATTGTAGACAGTCGGAAAGAAGGTTAAAAGTCTCCTCCACCAAAGTTTTCAAATCCTGGTGGAGCCTTTAGATACACCAAAAACTATATAACATGTTCACTTTTAAATAAGAAAAGCAGATTAAGTTTCATATTGGTTTACAATTACGGAAAATCTAGTTACCTCCAACAATTGATTTGGCTAACCAAAATGAAAATATAAAAATTACAAACCAATATGAGTCACATTTTCAACAACTTGGCTTTTAACATATCTTCTTCTATATGCAGATTTACGGCAATAACTCAGTTAGCACACCATGGTATGCTGTTTGTTCCGCTGGGATACACCTTCGGAAGTGGAATGTTTGAGATGAATGAAGTGAAAGGCGGATCTTCTTATGGTGCCGGGACTTATGCAGCTGATGGAACCCGTCAACCGACAGAATTGGAATTGCAGCAGGCCTTTCATCAGGGCAGGTATGTTGCTGAAATAACAAAAAAGCTTCAGGGTCGACACCAACCCCATTGAAGAGCAACTTCAAAAAACATGCTCCACTTGATGCTGACATGGACTAGTTTACCTGTTTCATTTATGAATTTAAAATAACTTGTTATTTGAGGATCCAATTTGAAGTAAAGTTTGAAGTAGCCTATAATGTTAAAAGATTTTAAACTCTTACCTAGTAGATATGATTACAGAGGCTAAAAATGGGGTTGAAGATGTCTTAAGGAGGAGCAAGTGTGCATATCACAATTCTATCACATGTTCTTCTTATTAGAAGCTTAATATACGACATGCATTTTTTAAGGAGAATTGCCAATCAAACAACATCTTTTATCTCTTGAAAGATGGTGGTGAGAAGATCATAAAGGAAGAAAAAGAAAAAGGGGAAGCCTTCTACTTTATTGAAAATGTTAGTTGTAGCATAAAATATGAGAGATCTTAATTATTCTAACAAACATCAACTACTGTTTAACTACATCAAGGGAATAAAGTCGATAATATTTGGCTTTTTGGAAACAAAGATCAAGGAGGCAAAGTTAAAAAAATCTAATTTTTATAAAATTATCGGGAGTTGTTGTCAAACCATAGCTATTAACACAATGATAGGATTCTAGTCTGCTACAACCCACAACTAATTATGATACACAACAGTAACTGTACTCCACAGGCCATTCATTTATTAGCCACACTAAGAACATCAGATATCATGTTTAATGATTGGAGATTTCACTTGCACCTTACACAATTCAGAATCCGAGGGAGAACTTGGCTCAATAGCACCTTGCACTGAATTCAGAAATTGCATAAGGAGTATAGAGGTGAAGGATCCGAACTATAAGGGCAATCACCTAACATGGTCCAGCAAATAGTGAGTTGAAAGACAATTTAGGAGAAAGCCAGATAAAGCATTAGTTAAGCAAGCATAGATAATAGAATTCCATGGAAGTAAAGCCATCTTCAATCAACCTCTAGCATTAGACCACAGTCCCATTAAGATCCATAATCTGGTTAGCTCAGCAATCAAACAACCACCTTTTAGATTCTTGAATTTCCTGGCAACATAAGAAGGATTTCGTAAAATTGTTGATGAAGGATTAAGCTTGAGTGTGATGTGGTATGAGCAGTACAAATGTATAAGTAAATTGAGGATACTGAAGGACAAATTGAAAACTTTTTTTTGAAAATTTTAAAAATATATTAAGCCTTGCAGACTATCAAATATGTACAAAATGTGTGGCACTAGGTGCTCTTACAAAAGTTGCCTCCAAAATAGGTGTCTAATGCAATCACCACATAGAGATTACATTTAAGGTTCTAATATCTAGTTACATAATTAAAATGAGTGTCTCTCCATTTTTATGCACCTATCAACATCCTGATGTTAATCCCTAGATGTTTATAAAAATTTCTTTGTGAGGTATATTTATCCTAGAATATGCACCTATTCCTCTCATCCTAGATGGTAGACAAATTGAAAACTTTTCACAAAAGATTGATGGAGAATAAATCTTTAGATATTTGAGACATATGGAGAAGACATTAGTCCATCCAAGTAGCACTCAACTTAGATCCAAGGAATGAAACACTTAGGATAGGGAAAAAGCAAGCTTAGGATGCACATCGTAATGCACTAAATGCTCACAGCTCCACACTGAGACAAAAATTCATAATTCTATAGATCAACTAAGGATACAGATGCAATTCATTTTCCTTTAAAACAAAACTAGCTAGAAGGAATTAGAACAAGATCACTAGTCTGACAAATAAGAATGGAGAAAGAATATAGGGAAAAAAACTCCATCAAAAGCATAACATTATCTTATTTCAAAGAGCAGTTGGACTGCAAAGCAAATACTGAACCATGTGCCATGACACTAGAAACATAAATCTCGCATGAGATTAATTCTATTAAAGTAATTCACCTCACTGATCCTGCTAATGTATGGGGATTAATAAAGGTTTGAAAGGCTGAATTCCTTCAAGGCTCCTAAGCTAGATGCATGGAATGCTTATTTCTATAAAAAAACATGATCAAGCCTCAAGAAGCATGTACATAAAGCATTCAGAGAATTCTACAGTAGTGGAGCACTAGTGAGAGAGGCAAACCAAGCTCACATATACTTGGTCCCCAAGATCCCTAACCTTGGATCCTTAAAGGACTACATACTTATTTATTGTTGCAATACACTCTATAAATTAATCTCAAGCATATTAATAGAAAGGATGAAAAATGTTATTGGCCCCTTCATCAGTAAAACTCAAGTTACTTATATAGCATGCAGGAACATTGGAGATAATGTTCTCTTGGCTCATGAAATTCTGCATGGATATCAAAGGAAATGATTTGGCAAGTGTTGTGTGCTTAAAAGAGACTTTACGAAAGATTTTGATTATGTGGATTGGGAATTCCTCATTCGAGCTCTCAAATTGATTGGTTTCCTTATCAATTATGTCAATTGGATCGAAAAATTTGTTACTGTAGTGTATTGGTCAATAGGGAACAAACTTAATGGTTTCAAGCAAAAAGATGAGTGAGAAAAGGAGATCCACTATCTCCATTTCTCTTCTATATATATATGGAGTTGTTTATAATAATTGTAGCACAAATCATAGCATAAAATCCAGCTTTCAAATATCACAAAAAAATGTGAAAAATTAAGCCTATTAAATTTGGAATTTGTTGATGATTTGCTTATGTTTTGTTGAGCAGACCCAACCTCAATATCTACACTCCTCACCTTAATAATTATTAGATATTAAAGTTAATCCTGATAACATTTAATTCATATTTTCTTGGGATGCTCAACACTTGAAGGATTTGATTGCTGCACAAATAGGAAATAAACATCACCAATCCACCTTCAAATATTTAGAGACTCCAGTAATCATAAAAGAATTGTTTACTATGATTGCATAAATCTCTTAAAAATGATTGAGAGAATAATTAACCGGTGGTGCAATAGGAGTTTGTCTAATGCAGGAAGAATTCAAATGATTAAATCAATTATGTCCAATATGTATGCATATTGGTTATCACACCTAGTGTTGCCTAAGAACCTGATGAAGTACATTTAGAGAATGCTAGAAACTTCTTGTAGAATGGTGATGGTAGGAAGAATATAAGAGAAAAGGTGACTTAGGTTGAACTGTGCAAACCAATGAACCAAGGGGGATTAAAGATTCAATCCATCGATTCCTCAAGCAAAGTCATCCTTGTAAAGAGAACATGGAAGTTATTAACAGATAAGCAAAATCTCTGGTCTCAATCGATGCACACATATCATCTGAGGAATGGGAATTATTGGAGCTTGAAGTAGGGGAACAACATATCCTAGACATTATAGTGTATGCTTAACCTATGAAGCATTCTATACAAGGAATTCAAGACAGTTATTGGAAATGTCAAACAAACCATCTATGGTTTAAAAGCTAGTGCACACTATGCCCTTTGCATCTAACTCCTAGAATTTATCACCTAAGATATAAAATGAAACCATAATAGAAAAGTTAATAAAAGGAGAGGAATGGCATATTGGCTTCAGGGGCCTTCAAAAACTAAAGAAAGCAATCTAAAGATATAACTCAGGAAATTTCACTATTAGTTCTGCTCATCAAATATTCAGACAATAATTTCTAAAATATGCACTGGTTTAGTATTATTTGATACAAAGGTTATATACCTACAATGGCTTTCATCATATTGTTAATTATGCTCAACAGATTAAGCACACTAGATAGATTGAAAAATAACTTGGACCTCAATAAATCATGATGTTTATGTAATCATAGTTGGAAATCAAGGGACCATATTCTTTTTCATTGCAGTTACACCTCACATATATGGAACTCAGTACAGATGGTTTGGAACTCCTTATCCAGAAGCTCAAATTGGAACATAATAATAGCTAAAATATCAAATACTACACTTCTCAAGGATGTTATGTTGGTCTAAAATGTAACATCTCACTCCCACAGGTCACATAACCGACATTTCAGAGAATTCCCAAGTACGTGCCCCATGAGGGTGGCATGTTACTGCTGTCACATCACTATACTTAATCATGGCTACACAATGTCTGAAAATCTCAATTTCTGCATTCATTCATGAACATAACATATACATTGTCATTTGAATTGACATAATATTTACATTGTCAATTCGGTTTACATACCGTAAACACTACATAATACATGAGAAAGTTTACATGCCCTTTCCAAAAGAGAGCTACTCAAAAAGGGAGGGTAAACTAAAACTTGCTAACTAGACTCCTTAGGCATCAGTTGACAAACCTTTGAGCCATTTCGTCCCCAAAACGCGAATGCTAATCACTACTTGAACACCTTAGGAACTAAGGTTATCTTTATACCTGAAAAACAACGATGCAATTTTGTTGAGTTTGCGAACTCAGCGAGTGAACCATTATCGATGTGTTTACTCATTTTCAATCACAATCAAACACAAATATATCACATTATTCATAATTCATTTATTATCACAATTAGTCAAAGAGCAATTCATCTTAGTTTTAGAATGCACGTAAGTTCATATATAGATGCACATGTGACTCATTTCTTTTTTTTTATGAACGGGTGCCTATTTACTATCCCGTATCTTTTATGGCCATCGGGCTCATTCTTCACACATTAAGACTCGAATCCGTAGTGGATAAGTTCACATTACTAAGACTGAGGCTTATTATTTCCATCCCAAGCTTAAAGCTCCACACGATTATGGTCACTCCGGTCACAACTCTTTTATCTGATCATGCATTTCGATGAAATGCAATGCAACAATTATCATATGCATATTATCAATCACTTTTATTCGATATGCACATTCAATTTTTCACATTCACATTCATCGAAATTAGATCCGACATTCAAAATATAGTTGAGTACACATAGTTTCTTATTCACATTCATCAATCAACACTTCCTATTCATTCCCGAACAATAACTCCTCAGACATTGAATTGTCCGGAATTCATCTATATCACAATTATATATATCAGTATCACACAATAATGTAAGCAGAAACACATATAAATTGAAGAGTACAACATCTAGGTTGACTCATAGTATACACCAAAAGCTATTTCCTGGACGATCCGGCAATGTCGAGATGCGGTCGCTCAACTGGCGCTTCTTTATCATGTAACACACACATATATACTCATCACTTAATTATTCAATCAATTGAATATTTATTCATGCACATGTGTGTGTGTCATGTTTAATGCATGCTTAATTGCCTTTCCTTGGGTATGTATCCTTATTTAAAAATCTTTGATCATTTACATCTCATATCATGTGTAAGTCAGTTATCCGAAGTTCATCAATTATCCAATCATCAATCATTCATTTTATTCCTAGCATCTCACATCCCCATAATTTCCCAAATCTCATTTATTGTACCTCAATCACATGATTCATGCGAATAATTTTACACTATTAAAAAAATAACGAGATTTAGTGGGGAGGAAGGCTAAGATGTTAGGAACTTGCAGTTCAAATATGAAGTCAATCGGAGGTTTGAAAAAGAAGTTATGGAAAAAGGAGTAAAGAGTGCCAAACTGTCAAACTGTAGTGTCACGATCGTGACTCCAGCACGATCGTGATAGAGGTGGATGACTTTCTTCCAGTCACGATCATGACCCTTGCATGATTGTGACAGAATTAATTGTTTTCTTCTCTGTCATAATCGTGACTCCACCACGATCGTGACCATTTTCTACAAATCTCAATTTCCAACTTTAAGCTCCTCATACGAAAATCACAATAACTCCTTATACCAAAATTACAATAAATCCTCGTCAAGGAATCTTCTAGCCAACCCATTTCAAAGGGACATTCATAAGACATCAATAAACATTTTTCATGTTTTATGCTTTGACTAATTCAAGCTCTAAAATCCTAAAAAATTATGAAACATATCAAGTTTCCAGAACAGGGGTCTATTACGTCCATTCTGGGTAGAAAATGAGTGACTTTCGTTATACT
>JANIMX020000479.1:4264478-4275082 GCA_024582655.2 Erythroxylum kunthianum
ACTCTTGATCGCTACCCTTATTAACTCAGGAGTCGAACTTCTTTAAACCTGAAAAACAAAATTTGTAATTTTGTTTAGAATTACGAACTCGATGAGCGAACCATCATCGATGTGTTCACTTGATCAAAACACATTTAATTCATGCATTCAATTAGCATCAAAATCCACGTTCACTTTCATAATCACTTTTCACAGGCATATTCAGAAATCACATTTCACAATCACATATCGTTCAAGCATTACACATTATCACACATATCATTGTCAACATTTATTTCAATTAATCTTATGGTATAGATGCAAATGCGCAATGAGATTACACTTCATTTTTATTGTGTTGTGACCGAGCGCCTGTTTAATTATACCGTAGCCGTTGCGGATTCTTCGCACTTTTAACTTGAATCTGAATGTGGATTCCGAGTTCACATTTAATATTTTAACCCGAATTTGATAGGGATTCTGAGCTCATCATCCATCCCGAGATTTAATCTCCACATCATGTTGGTCACTCCAGGTCACAACTCCTTTATATGAACATACATATTCATGATGTGAAATGCAATGTCAAAATATATCATTTATCACTTTTAATCGGTTCACATTCTCTTTCACAATTCATCAGACTTAAGTTCGGCATTCAACATGTAGTTGAGAAACACAGTCAATATCATATTTTCATTGGACCTAAGCCCGACATTCAACATATAGATGAGAAACACATGCAAGATCACATTATTTCCTTATTTACATTCATTTAAGAACACTTCCAACACAATCCCGATTATCAAACTCCTCGGACCATCAGTGATCTGGAATTATCAAAGAACAATATGAGCATTATCACAATTAATGGAAGTAGAAACATATATAAAATGAAGAGGACATATCTAGGTTGACTCACAGTCCTTTCCAAAAGCTATTGCCTGGATGGTCTGGCAATGTCTGGATACAGTCCCTCTAGTTTTGCTTCTACACCATGCAATACATATACATCATTACACCATTCAATCACATTAATCATAAAACTGTACACATGTATCATGTCATGTATAATGCATGCTCAATAGACTATCCTTGGGTATATAAACTTATTCAAAAAAAATTATCACTCACATATCATCTATGGTGTAACTTGATTCAATCACTTGATCGTTACTCATTCAAATTCTTTCCAAACATCACGCATCCATAATTTTCCACTCCTCAATTATCCATACCTAATTACATAATGCATGAGACACTTTTAAACCATTTCAATTCAAATGAAAACGGAATTTTTTCTGAATGAAGTACAGCGTGTAAGGAACTTGCGATTCAAATTTAAGTCAATCGGAGGCCTGGAGAAGAAGTTATGACCAAAAGAGTGAAAGGTATCGGAAGCTGTTAAAACAGCAGTGCACGATGGTGTTATATGCACCATCGTGACACCATAACTTTTTATCAACACATCTTTTTGTCAAACCAACTTATAGGAACATCAAAAAGACATCAGTGAACAACTTTAGTGTTTTATACTTTGCCTAATTCAAGCTCTAAGGTCCTAAAAAATGCTAAAATAGATCACAATTCTAGAACAGGGGTCTAACATGAGCAGTTTATGTAAAACATATATAACATGAGCTACATTCATTATTTTTTTCTCACCATTTTACAGATATCAAGTTAATACATATATCCACAACTTTCATTCTTTAAGTTTCTTCAAATTCGGGCTAACCAAATGAAAAATAGGTCAAAATAGGAAGATTAAAATGAATCCAGCATGACAACCTTCAACCCTAATCTTCCATAGGCGAGAACACCACAATAACACCCATTAAATAAGACATCAAGTGCAAGGATTAAGCCTTGCTTTGTTCATTCACTTGTTTAAAATCAGCTCCCTCCCCTTGTTTCAGTCAATTTTAGAGTGCAATTAAAGTCCCCTAAAACTGTTAGAATATAAGATAAAATGAATTGTTAGAATTGTCAGGAAATTAGATAAAGAGGTATAAATGTTAAACCTCCAGAGCTGTATACTCGTGTTTCGTTTGTTAGATCAAGAAAATAGTGATTTGAATTGAATGATCCAATTTTATTAAACTTTAAAAATATAATAAAAAAATAGATACTGAATTGAAAGATTTGGCATTTGTGTATTAGTTATCCAAAATATTGACTTTTAATTACAAGACCCGATACGCAAAACCACCAACAAAGCAGTACCTTTTTTAGGAAACTTTAACACGTATTGTGTGTTTGATCTTCAATTCGTAGTTTTTAATTTTTGTGCTCGAAGATGCTCCACTTGTTACAACCACTTCTGGACAATCGTATTGGTCTCTATTGTTGTGACTAAGACTTTGTCTTCTACATACTGGCAAAATAGACAAATAAGTGAAGAGATTATCTTCATCTTTGTTTTTTTAATAATACTATTAATTCATTTGTCAAGTTTATAACTTGCATCTTGAACCATCAAATTCTGTCGAATATTGAAAATACAAGAATCGGCGTGTATAGGAAATCATTGAGCAGCGTCGAATGCCCTCAATTTGGAACTTGTCCCATTTCTCACAAACGTCAACTACTTCAAGGCAAAAGCTTCACACGATTCTTCTACCACTGGCACTGGCACTGATCAACAGACCAACCAGCCTTCCCGTAACTGTTATTTGATTTCTTTCTCCATAAATAACATTCTTCAGGCGCACCAATTGCCAAGCCAACCCAAATTGTAGAGACTAAATCCTTTTTAAGGCACTTTACAGCAATATAAATAAATGTTTACACTGAAAAAATAAACATACATTTATTTTATTTTTCAATTAATTAGAATAAGGGTTTGGTTGAATATTTTCCATAAACTTGGCAGGTTACAGAAAACCTATTGAGTCATAAAAACTTCTGAACAGGTCCTAACAATTCACAAATTTGGTTATACAGACTAGAGTTGGTTATGTAGCTACGAAATCTAAAGTCAGGTGCACGAATTTTGACTTAATCTGCCAACGACCATCAAACTTAGCTAGAAAGGCTAAGCAAATCAGAATGGACAAGCTGGCTTCACAAATTTTATCAAAGAAAGTAACTAGGCTGAAGCACAAGAACCTCAGTACGACCTTATACATGGCACAAAATGCATGGTCCAATGCCTTTCTAGAAATAGAAGCAAATTCTAATTGACGTACTACCTAATGCGCTTCAAAAAAAAAGGCAAAACGTGATTTCAAAGAGCTGCACTCACCTGAAAATATCAACCTACCTTAGCAGCAAGCAATTGGGACTTTATCCAATTGCCTCTATAAAAACATTAACACAGCTAATTAATCCAATGCTACAACACAAAAACATCCAGGTAGTAGCAGTTATCATTAAAAGGAGAGAAAGGAGTATTGCTCCATGCAAGTGAACAACCTACCTCTTAGTTTCCAGTTAAAGAACAACCTCAGCAAATGCAATATAACCAAAAGCCCTAGACTAGAATTCTTAGTACATTAAAAGCTCAGCACTGGAGTAATCAGTATGGACGTGAACGGTTTCCACCATACTGATGTCTGTCTGGGCCAGAACCACCACCATCTCTGTAATTATCTATCCGGCGATCTCCTCCACCATAGCCTCCTCTACCACCACCAGAACTGCTTCAAAATGAACCATGAATAAAACAGGACATTGTCTAAAATATTGCATTAGGATACATTTCCATAAGATCAAGCATCTCCCAAAATAGCATCAATTTTGTCGTTGCCTATAGAATAATAAGCCTTAACCTACATGCAACCTCACTCCATGGATGTTTAGTTTATATATCTATATTTTTCTTTTATTAGGGAGAGGGGACTATTTGATGCTCTTTCATTACATACAACAATTTGCAGAAATGAATCTTTTCAATGTTAAAAGTTCAAAACAAAAAAAAAATTCATTCAAATGCTGACTGACCAACATGAAACACAGAACTTAACTCAGGCAAGTAACAGATTCATACCTAAAAGGATCAACTACTGGTTTGCATCATAAACAACCAGGACAACAGTTGAATTTTCTAAGCTATTACCCAGAAATCATTTTGATAAACTAAATTCACCAAAATTTAACTTTCAGAAGCAAATAAAGCAAAGAAAACTAAATTAATAGATTCCAAGGATCTTAGTAAAGTTGATCGCATAAAATATTAAAGAAAAAAATTAAGTTTAAGATGAAACATAACATTGATTCATACTGAAACAGGTAAAGGTATAATATCAGTCAAAGAAGTGGAAAATTACCCATATGCAGGGGTTCTTAGTGCTGTCTTTTCTGCCATGGTAACACTGATTTTATATCCTCTCATATCATAATCTAAAAAGCACAAGCATTTAGAATCAGAAGTAGAGAATGAAGGAAGAACTCCATTCACAGAAGTTACTATCAAGTATCAAGCGCAAAATTTTGAAACAAAACCATTTAACAAAGAATTCAAAATTAATAGATAAAATTGAATGCCAAGTAACAGTAGGTATGATTCATACTGTTATAAAAACCACCAGCAGAATGTGCAGCAGAGGGGTCCTCGTAAGACAAAACCGCATCCCCTTTGTTGTTCCCCTTCTCATCTGTGTATATCTTTATATTCCATGGCCATTGATCTTTGTACCCACGCTTCTGCTTAATCCTTCCTACCTACATATCAATAGAAGGATTAATGTTAATAGTAAGAAAGCAAAAGGAATTTATACCCAGAAAAATCCCAAAGATTTTGCTGATCATAGTACATAATTGGAACTTTAGCAAGGGGAGAAAGTTACAATCAGATAAACAATAAAACAAAATGATCCTATATGAGAAGAGCTTTCATATTAAAAGGAAGTAAAGTAAAATATAAAAATTTCCTCCAATCAAGCTAGAACTTAATCATCAAGTGATAGTAGAAAAACTTTAATCTCAAATGGAAAGAACTGGAATTACTTGTCCAATGCCGCCAAAAAGTTCTCTCAATTCATCAACAGTCACATCCGGTGGCAAGTTAGATATATATATTCTTGAGTTGTCACAGCTATCATTGCAGTTTTCATCACACTGTTTAATTTTTTCGGATCCATCAGCACCAGCACTCCCAAAGCCACCAACTCCCTGAGACCGCGGACCTCCAGCACCATACCTACCTTCATATCCACTGGGCGGGCCACCTCTTCCACCAGCCCTAGGATCACTTGGTGCATCACCACCATAACCACTTGTAGGACCACCATAAGATGGAGGACCTGATGCAGGTCCTCCATTATAACTTGTAGGTAGAGGAGCTGCATCAACTCCATAATTCCCACCATATGAGTTAGGAGGCCCCTGATAATTGCCTCCAGAACCACCATAAGATGGGATTGCAGGCGGAGGCACTTGATTATACTCGCCATCGTCTCGTCCTTGGTTACTACCATAAGAAGCACCTCTACTCCCACCTCCACTTTTGTTATCATAACCACTACCCCTACCTCCATCACCATAATTGACACCTCTAGACCCTCTATTACCACCATATCCTCCGCCACTCCCTCCTTTGTTATAATAACCACCAGCAGTATTGCCGCCAGGGTTGCTTCCACCAGCAGGTGAGGGTGCGCCACATTTGTTGCACTCAACTCTTCGGGCGAAGTTCAAATTCCCACAGCTACAAACACACACACCATTTCCAATTACAAAGATTAACATGAATATAGGAACATAGGTAGAGAATACATTTCACTTTAACCACAGGTCTAAAAATTTTAAGAAACAGAAAAACCTTAATACAGTACAAACGTGCCAACCAGAGGGAAAGGGTAAAAGTGTTTGCTTACCTAGGGTTTGGACAAAGCCAGTCACCGTCTCGACCACCTCCACCTCGATCGCCTCCTCGGCCCCCGCCTCCTCTTCCGCCGCTGCGATCTCCACCAGTTCCTCCTGCAGATCGGATCCAACAAAAAAAAAAGAACACATAAAACTTACGTAAACGAACTGAATAATCCTAAAAGAGCACAACAAGAAAGTATCAATACCTCGAGTTTGTGAATTACCACCATAACCTCCACCACCACCACGACCACCTCTACCGCCTCCACCGCGACCGCCGTAACCTCCACGACCACCTCCTCCTCCTCCACCACCATATCCAGCATCGCCTCCATAACCACCATATCCAGAGCCACCATAAGGTGGAGGAGCAGATTCGCCGTCTTGACCGTACATAGCAGAGCCGATCTAGTTTTCAGAAGTAATTGGTTCTCTCTCTCTCTCTCTCTCTCACGATAAAGAGGGATTAGGGTAACGAAATTATCTACTTTACTCCAGCCCACTTATTTATACTTCTTCATATCCCCCCAATATATTCTAATTCTAACTGCAGCAACACTAGCAGGTAATTTTATGCTACCCACCCAGTTCCATTATTTTTGTACCAATCCCATCCGTTGTTCTAATCCAAGTGTCAATACACCACTTCCACGTGTGCAGATGTAAGTACTAAAAGGTAATTAGGTTTTAACGTTTTGGAATATAACTTAAAAAGACAATAATCGAGAATTTAAAATATATCTATTTCTTTACTTTCAATCATTTGGAAGCAAAGGCCTTGGATGAATTGGCGGTGAATGAAAACGATTTCAATTTTCGCTACTCTTCCATTCACTACAACGCTTAATTGACAAATCGGAATTTCATCTTCTCCCTCTTTGTACATAACATAGGAAGGAAGATGCAATCAATACTCATGCATTACACTACGCCTCAAGCAAAGTAGAAATGATGCAATCAATACTCTAATGCATTACACTACGACTCAACCCAAGTAGACAAGATGCAATCTACTACACTAGGCCTCAAGCAAGTAGAAAAGATGCAATCTATCCGTTAACACTTTCATAGCAAGAACAGCACCATAACTGATACCATGATCATCCATTGAGAAAGATTGGCCCCAGAAACAGATTCTCTATGAGACTTCTGAATCTGAACCACGAACCTACAGTTACCCACTGATGGATCTACAGTCGTGATCAAACCCAAACCTCCAAAGTTGCAGCTAAATGCTGTTTGATCATGCTGCTGATAGTAGCTGTTATAAGCATATGATATGTTTCCAGGCCAGCTGAGACCAAAACAGGACCCTCCAGGTGAGAGTGCAGTGCAATCAGCATCTGAACATGCGTCCAACGCAGTCACAGTTGCATTAGACAAGTCCATATTGTTGTTTACAACACACCACTTCTGAGGGAGATACTCCACATTCTGAGCATTCACCAGATTCTTCAAACCTTGGCCAAAATCAGCATGGTATTTGGCCTGCCCATCAAAAGTAAAGACTCCCCAATGTCTCTCAAAATTTCCGGTAGTTATGCTTATTTGATCCTCATCTAAAAGGCTGAAAATGTATATCTCAGTTGGTGGATTATGAGGTCTGAGCGGAGTTCCTGATCTGCTGTGAATGTGATCAATCAGGCCTTTCATGAAAGTCTCTGCAACTATAGAGGTGGCATTGGCTGCTCCATCAGTGGGCCAACCAATCCTGGAAATGATAATATCCATCTCAGAAAATCCAACAGTTGACAATGCAGTAACTACGGTATCGTAACTCAAGTCAAAGCTGTTTCTGTATGTTCGATAGCTATTATTATGAGGGCTTCTACTTTCTTTAAAGAGGGCAAAGTCAAGGGATATGTTCTTGTCTTGATGGAAACTCATAAAAGGAGATATTGTCACGAAGAAAGGTGAGTGATGCTTGCTTAGGAAAGTGAGGAGTTCAATCATGGTTTTATTAAGGTCAGGCCTAAAGTGTCCTTTAGATGACAGATTAGATTTTGACTGAAATGTATCGTCACTGCATGGAACAACAACCTTCACGTCACTTGCCAAGTTCACTCTCGATAAAGCAGTTTGGATGTTCATGGCAGCCCCAACAACAAACGGACGGAACTGCTCCCCAAAGCTCTGGTGAAATGGTTCATCTCCAATTGCAACATACCTGTGAATAGTTGATAAAGAAATTAACTAACTGAAGCAACAACACAGTGTAGAAATTCATCAGAAAAAGGCTGCGGGTAGGAAGCCTGAACATCTAATTCACAGAATGAGCTTTAACTTACATCACCATAGAGCCTATAACATAGAACAAAGGATATTTTGTGCTGTCAAAAAGCATACATCATCAAAGCAAACTTACCTATTTATGTCTATTCACGAGCTTAAATACAACTTCTCTCCCAAAACCAAGTTAACTACAACTAGTGCGTGAGATGATTGCACCAGGGAAGGGGAAAGTACAGGTGGCATTGACCAGAGCCTGACAATATGATCTTTATTTCTAGCTGAATCAGCCAAATGATATCAAAAGAACAATCATTGCTAAAGCAAGAAAAACATGATAAAAAGAGGAATAATATAATATAAGATGTACTTCTTCTGTCACTACCAGAATCCTCATATTTAAACTGAAACCAATGAGGTAGGGGAAATTTGTAATATGCTGATTATTACATACTTCAACTCCATACGATGAGGCAAGCTCATGTTTTAACACAAGGTTTAAGAAACCCCTGTACCATTAGACCAGACATTTTATAACCCCAGATGCCATAAGAGCATATCATTTAGACACAAGTTCCCTGTTTTGCGGTTTCATTTGTGTTCATCTGTTTAGAGCAACTTTGGAATACTTATTATGCACGTATCAAAAGACCAGCTAGTTTTATAGATTTAAAAATTAGCTCTTGGGAGGTTGTCCTGCTTTTGGCTTCCTCTGCTACCCCAGGACCTTTCAAGGGTACATTTCCCCTGCAACGTCGTAACTCAAAGTGCTGATGGCTTCAACTATTCCCTTCACTCATTCCAGAATCGTGGCCTAATGTGTTGTTTGCTTAGTGCCAGCAGTGCACCCACTATAAAGTATACCCCAGAATATCCAAAGGTATTAGCATGATTTGCTCAAAGAGTGATGCTTATCCGCTTCAATTTTCACAACCATTTCACAGCATAATGCATTAAACACAATTACATCATAGACAAGTTTCACTTAGGTATGCAATGCAACATTAGATAATAGGAAAAGAAACCAAGAACAGATAGAATTGTGAGGATATGGTGATATGCAACAGGCAGCTAATACAATATAATCAGCTTACAAGTTACACAGATGTGGTTCTAATACCATTTATTTGTCTGCCTCAAATTGCAGCCAGAAGAAATTGAGACCTAGTGTATCACTGGCCAACAGCCATATACAGCTAGAATGAAATGTAGCTGCCAAGCTTTATCCTTCGAGATTGCATGCATTTTCTAGGTGCTCCATTGATATACTTATTACAAAATGGGGAAGTCAAAAGAGTGAAGGGGGAATTAAAGCATCATTGTTTCTATTGGTATATGCTACCAGCTCTGTGCCTCTGTCCAGCAACAAGAAAAATTTTCTTATTGAAATATCCTCCATTGCTACAACAACACGAAACCTAAAAATCGTAGCTCCACCCAACTCATCAAAAAACAGAAACAAAATTCTTAAACACAACCAGCATTTTTATCCCAAAACCTAAACAGAAGTAGTGATAGTGTCAAGAACTACGTGGAAATGAGAAACTATCAAGACCAAACTAATAGATTTCGTGTGTTTAATCATGACATCGTTTCGTGTCCAGTACTAAATTAGAATACACTACCAATGACTCAGGTACTCAGAAAGAGTGCAAAATACAAGAATGAAGAGGGAAGCTAATGAAAAGCATACTCAATGCGAACTCCACTGCTACCACTAGAGAAGTAGCGAGTGACATTATCGTGGACCCAGCTCTCGGCAGCCTTGCGCGAAGAGTTGAAGCTTCTGAGCAGGGAATTTGGGATGCCCACAGTGACACCAATGTTGGATCCAGAAAGAGCCTGAAGCACAAGTGGGTCAGAATCAAGGAGCCTGACTCTGGTGATGTTGTTGGACTTCAAGAGCTGTACAACCTTGGGTGGTGGTAGCGGGTGCGAAGCAGCCGTGCCCCAGTTCACTCCGATGGCTTCGGAACTGAAGCCAAGGGTGGAGATGGTAGAGGCCACCAAGAGGAAGAGGAGACAAAGATTTTGAGGCATTTTGTTTATGGGAATGTTGTTGGTCGTAAAAGATTCGAACTAATGCTTTTTAAAGTGGCTTGGTTAGTTGGTGTGGTCACTCGTGAGTTCTATTCTTCCTTTTTTACAATTTAAATAAGTGAAAAGAGCGGAGGATAACAAGACTTTTTGGTCAACAATTTCATTACATTTCCAAGGTTCCCTTGTGCTTCTCTCACGAACCAATTTATCGTGGGCTTAATTTGCCCTAAGGTCCTATGTTTAAGCCCATTTGTTTAGGCCTATTTTTTAGATTATTCTAGAATAGGTGACACAACACTGTGAGTCAGCATTAAGGTGGCCCGAAACACGTTAAGGTGTCCCGATTAGTGGTGAGGTGACCCGAGATACGCTGAGATATCCCGATTTATTCTTGGCCTATAAATAGGCTAAGGCCAAACACATTTGTAAGATATACAAATTCTTTCAATATAAGAAGCTTTGGCATTAGAGAGCGTCTCTCTCTAGTTTCTCTCTCTAGGAGTTTCGTAGAGTTTTGTACGAGTAAGGCTGACTTAAGTTCGAGT
>JANIMX020000480.1:306614-317717 GCA_024582655.2 Erythroxylum kunthianum
AGTCATCACGGGCTGGATCTCTGTATGCTACTTAGAAGTTTCTCCAGATTCTGATTGTTGACCCATTATTGCTAGTTGTTTCCCGGAACGCAGGTTCATACGCTAACTACTCTTACGACCAAGTGAGGCAAACTGTCATTGCGCTTGCCTAAACTGGTCCCACTGGGCGTGCCAAAATATGTTATCGTTAAAATTGATGATTAGCCGTGAGGTTGGCTAAAGGTGATAACTATGATTCCCAAATCAGTCGATAGAGTTAGGAGAAGTATTCTGTCTCCTAACCTGTGGGTTTTCAAACTACTCCGGAGAGCGTCTGGTGTGGATGACTATTGAGAGCTAAAATAAACTAAGTAAACTAAAAGGGAAGATAAATTGAAATAATATAAGCTGATTGTATGAATTGTTGAGCGTCCTCTCGTTGTATTTACACTTAGTATTTATAGGCTACAGTTTGTGTTACACTCAAATATTGAGTATCTATCTGATATGTGTAATATTTATCTACAAAAATTTAAACTTTGGACGATCTTCAGAATATCTTGCTGCTTATCTTATCGTGCAGAATCGTGGTTCTATGCAACAACTAAAATACCGTCGTCCTCTTTTACGCTTCTTCAAACGCTTATCCGAGTGCATTATTCAGGATTTTAACTTATCCTTTTACGTTCAGTCGATATCTCTTGTCACTTGGTTAGCACTTCCCATAATCTCATTAGTTGATGTCTTTTTCCACTCGACTGCCAATTCCCATGATATTACTAGTCGATGTCTTTTTCTCAATCGACTGTCACTTCCCCTGATATTACTAGTCGATGTCTTTTCCCCAATCGGCTGCCAACTCCCATGTCGTTAGTCGATATACCCTTCCTATCGGCTAACGTCCTGAACTGTTCGCCTGACATCCGATTTAATTACTTGTCTTGGCTCAACACTCTCATCGACTGTTCTATTCATGAAATTAGGTGTTAACAATTTCTCTTCTCTCTTTTACAACAGTGGAGGTTGTGTTTTACACAAACAACCCAAATAAAAGCTAATAAATTAATCATTCATAGGGATGCAAGGAACGAGAAGACTAAGAAAAGAGCTTCAAGAGTGCTAAGATGCAAGAAATTATTTCTACGGCAGGACAAGAATCTAATCCAAACTCGAAAAAGTCACAAAATTTGTTTGGGTCACCAGGGATTTGAGGAGATTGTAGGCGGAGACGACATTGTCGAGATGAATGCAATCTAATTAGTAGATGGCTCCCTAAAAAGTTCTATAATAATAAAAGTTATAGGTTGAAGTCTTGAATTGAGTCTTTACAAATTTTTAGTCACTTAGTCATAAATCTGATATTGATTAATGCAAGTGCACTCCAATCCAATGCATCAAATGGTGTGTAGAATCGGTGTTGCAAAACTCAAATCGAATATACAAATTATAATTTTTCCCTTTGTCCAAAAAACTATATAAATATAACATGATCACATCTCATAAACCTAAATTTGGCAAAAGTCACATACTAATTACTAAAGTGGATGATCAATTAATTATGACTTAACTACAAATCAAGCATTTTAGCAAATCTTAAAATAGACGTCCAATTTATTATGGCTTGTTTGGTACGCCGAATTGTACTGACTAATTTCTAACGAATAATATTAATTTATTCCCAAAAGTACTTACTAAATTATACGGTGTTTAGTTCTGTTTCGAATAAACAGTCGGACAAAATTATATTGTGTTTAGTGTTGTTTCGGATTGAACTATTAAAAAAAGTTTTTATAAAATCAAAAATCTTAAAAAATAAAAAAATATAAAGCTTAATGGTCACCATGTTAATGGTGGTAATCAAATGGTCACAATTGTCACGGGCGTGTATAAGCTTCACACGTCTGTGACAAGCTTGTCATAAGCCATAGTTATCAGACACGCCTATCTTATTATATTTAATTTGTATAAATTAAACGAGTATTATTAAATCAGAGTATATGAGTTGTATTATATAATCGGGTGCAAAAAGTATTAAAAATAACATGCATATTAAATAATTATGCATAAGCCGAAAATAAATATTTGACATATATTATTTATTCCAATTCCTGTCTTATACCGCGTAAGTCCTTAGGAACAAAAAGGCAAAAACTCAGTTTCTCTCCCACGCGGTCCCCACTCACCTCTTCCAATCATCAGCTTCGTCTACTCCACTGTATTCAGGACCAAAATTATGGCGTTACCAATGTGTACATTTCCAAACGTCAACTCAAAACCCTAAGCCTCTCAGGGGTACTTCTGCAAATCCATAAAATACACCCCCTCCCACCCTTGTTCTTCTCTCGCTTTCCTTATAATTTTTATCCTAGCAAACCTCCATTCCCGAAACTGTTTCTATTTCCTTAGCAACCAAACAACCCATTTCTGGCGATCTCTCGGATTCCATTCTTCTCTTAATCAACGAGACTCTATCGGTACGTTTCTTTGTCCCTCATTCTATCTGTTACTTGGAATTTTCATTATTCTTTTTCTTGCTTGGAATCTTTAGCTTGGAATCATGCTCAGGGTTTTAGGGTTAGGGTTACTGCTCGCGTTTTTCGCGGCACCGATCTTTCTCTGATTAATGTTTGCTAATCGGAGTTTATTTTTATTCATGGCTGCGCTAATTTCTATAGGGTTTTGTGGCAGTTTGCTGCACTTTATGCTTCCTAGAAAGCGACCTGTTGAAAGAGCGCTTGTTGAAGAAGAGAACAAGGTTGAAGATTCTTCATCTATTAAGAAGCATAGGATTGATCTTCTCGTTGAAACAACGGCTAATAACAGCAGCAATACTAACGGTACGAAAATTATCAGAACCAGCAGTGATAGCAACCGGTCTCTTGGTTGTACTGGTGGAGGATCGGTGACCATGGGTCTTGGGGATGAGAATCAGACTTACATAGATGAGGATCTCCACAGCCGACAGCTCGCAGTGTACGGCCGCGAGACCATGCGCCGGCTTTTTGCTTCAAATGTCCTTGTATCGGGGATGCAGGGTTTGGGTGCTGAGATTGGTGAGTATAATCACAACACAGAACCGTTTAACTGCATTTAGCGGTTGCTGTCTAGTCAGTGATCAAGTGAAATTGTATGACCTATATCTCCTTTTTTCCCAAGTTGATTTGTTTTCTGCTGCCATAAGGTAACCTTTTGGTTAAATGCTTATATGATCTTTTGGTGAGTCATTTGGCAAGGGCGCGGGTAATAGAGGCGATATGGTAAGAGAAAGTTAGGGTTGAAAAACTGCTTTGCTTTATTGCAATAATGAAGTACTGCTAATTTTCACTGAATTTATCCTTGTTCTGATTGACATGCAGCGTTCTAATAGGGTTTGTATTGTTTGATGTTGCTGCAGCGAAGAACCTAGTTCTTGCTGGTGTCAAATCCGTTACACTGCATGATGAAGGAGCTGTGGAGTTGTGGGATTTATCTAGTAATTTTGTTTTCACAGAGAATGATGTTGGTAAGAACAGGGCGCTGGCTTCTGTCCAGAAGTTGCAGGAGCTCAACAATGCAGTGGTCATTTCAACTTTAACTACGGGATTGACAAAAGACCATCTTTCTAATTTCCAGGTAGTGCATTCTGTTTATATTCAAGCCAGTATTGTTGAAATGTGCAGGATGTTTGGCTTTTCTTTAATCAAATTGTAAAGGATGCCCAAATGTCTTGACAGAAATGAATCTGCCTGTTCCTTTACCCACGGTCTTAACAAATCCTTGAACAACAAAAGAAAGATGCTTTGGCATGCTTAAGATTCTTAGTGTGAAAGTGTAAAAGCTGCATCAAATGCTTTGTATAGTAGAGACCCCTTGTATTTGCCACCATGAAGGGCTTCCATTGTTGTAATGCCACTTTTTGATGCTACCAGTATTCTGGTATATGAAACAGGATACCGATCATTACATCGGACTATCTTGAGCATAATTTGTGGAGGGAAAACTTTGGAGAAAATAACAAATCATGGGGGAAACTGGAGAAATTCTTAAGGAAGCTATTCTTTTGGTGATGTAATATGCTTCTAAAGTGAAAGTTGACCTCTGTGGGGTTAGAATTATAAATATCTCAACCATATGGTTTTATGCTATTGCTGGATGGGTTCCTTTGCATTATATACAAACTGTACTTATTGCACTTACATGAAACATTTTAATTTTTTGTGTTACAGACCATTGTATTTACTGATATCAGTCTTGAAAAAGCTAGAGTTCGATAACTACTGCCATAATCATCAACCTGCAATATCTTTTATTAAGGCTGAAATTATAGGTCATTTTGGTTCTATTACGAAATTGGACGTTCCTTTGCATTATATACACACTGTACTTGTTGCGCTTAAAACAATTTAATTTTTTGTGTGTTACAGGCTGTTGTATTTACTGATATCAGTCTTGAAAAAGCTATTGAGTTCGATAACTACTGCCATAATCATCAACCTCCAATATCTTTTATTAAGGCTGAAGTTAGAGGCCTTTTCGGATCTATATTTTGCGATTTTGGACCTGAATTTACTGTTTTTGATGTTGATGGTGAGGAGCCACACACTGGTATAATTGCATCAATCAGCAATGACAACACTGCACTTGTGTCATGTGTTGATGATGAAAGACTCGAGTTTCAAGATGGTGATCTTGTTGTTTTCTCTGAAGTCCATGGGATGACAGAACTGAATGATGGAAAGCCAAGGAAGATTAAAAGTGCTAGGCCATATTCATTTATACTTGAGGAGGATACAACAAACTTTGGCACCTATCAGAAGGGTGGAATTGTTACCCAGGTGAAACAGCCTAAGATTCTGAACTTTAAGCCATTGAGTGAAGCTCTGAAGAATCCTGGTGACTTTCTATTGAGTGATTTCTCCAAGTTTGACCGTCCACCTCTTCTACACATAGCATTCCAAGCACTGGATAAATTTTTCACAGAGTTCAGTCGCTTCCCTGTTTCTGGTTCAGAAGAGGATGCTCATAAGCTGATATCTCTGGCTTGTAACATTAATGAAAGCTTGGGAGATGGGAGAGTAGAAAACATTAACCCAAAACTTCTGCGGCACTTTGCCTTTGGCGCCAGAGCTGTCCTGAATCCAATGGCTGCTATGTTCGGTGGTATTGTGGGCCAGGAGGTTGTTAAGGCATGCTCTGGAAAGTTTCATCCTCTCTTTCAGGTTGGTAATAGTTGTGTCTTCAATCCTGTTGAGCATTATCACGGTATGCTTCATACGCGCAGTTTCGTATGCTTAATCAAATATTCTCCTCCTTGTTGGCTTCTCAAAATGGAGCCTTATTTGGATAATATTGTTAATCATGCATCCAATACTATTGATTTTATGCAGTTGAATTTGTTTACATCGTGGCTTGTTCTGCATTAGTGGAAATTGATTGGTTGTTTTTGGTAAGCTGATCTTTCTCTTTTTACTATTGCAGTATTTTTATTTTGACTCTGTGGAATCACTTCCTACAGAGAATGTGGATCCCAGTGATCTCAGGCCAGTAAATTCTCGATATGATGCACAAATTTCTGTTTTTGGATCCAAGCTCCAGAAGAAATTGGAAGATGCTAAGGTGTTTGTTGTTGGTTCTGGTGCACTTGGTTGTGAATTCTTAAAAAATATAGCACTTATGGGGGTCTCATGTGGCAAAGGAAAGCTTACAGTAACTGATGATGATGTTATAGAGAAGAGTAACCTCAGTAGGCAGTTTCTTTTCCGTGACTGGAACATTGGTCAGGCCAAATCCACTGTAGCTACTTCTGCTGCTGCATCTATTAACCCTCAGCTCAATATTGAAGCTTTGCAGAACCGAGTTGGACCTGAAACTGAGAATGTATTTGATGATGCTTTCTGGGAGAATTTAACTGTTGCCATAAATGCTTTGGACAATGTTAATGCAAGACTATATGTTGATCAGAGGTGTTTGTACTTCCAGAAGCCACTTCTTGAGTCAGGAACTCTTGGTGCAAAATGCAACACCCAGATGGTAATTCCTCACCTGACTGAAAATTATGGTGCTTCAAGAGACCCACCTGAGAAACAAGCACCCATGTGTACTGTGCATTCATTCCCACACAATATTGACCACTGCCTGACATGGGCTCGATCTGAGTTTGAGGGTTTGCTTGAGAAATCTCCAGCAGAGGTGAATAGTTACTTATCAAATCCCTCTGAGTATGCTGCTTCAATGACCAATGCTGGTGATGCTCAGGCAAAGGATACCTTGGAACGTGTTCTTGAGTACCTGGACAAGGAAAAATGCGAGACATTTCAGGATTGTATTATGTGGGCTCGGTTAAAGTATGCACCTTTATCTTTTGTTACCTCTATAATGCTCTTTTGATCAAACTCTGATGTTATTTTCTTTTGCATATTCAGGTTTGAAGATTATTTTGCTAATCGTGTTAAGCAGCTGACTTACACATTCCCTGAAGATGCTATGACTAGTACTGGTGCTCCTTTCTGGTCGGCACCAAAGCGATTTCCACATGCACTTCAATTTTCTGTTGCTGATCTTAGTCATCTCCATTATGCTATGGCTGCATCCATATTGCGAGCAGAAACATTTGGGATTCCGATCCCTGATTGGGTTAAGAATCCTACTATGTTTGCTGAGGCTGTTGAGAAGGTGATAGTCCCTGAATTTGAGCCTAAAAAGGATGCAAAAATTGTTACAGATGAGAAGGCCACTACTCTGTCTACTGCTTCTGGGGATGAGGCAGTTATTATCAGGGAACTAATAATGAAATTGGAGAAGTGCAGGCAGAATTTACCAACTGGGTTTAGAATGAAGCCAATTCAGTTTGAGAAGGTCCATTCTTGTTTCTTTTTTCTTATCATGAATGTTCCTAGGTCCTTGTTCTCAAGTATTTGCTTCCTATGTGATTTTATTGGTGTAGCTGATTGAATATATAATGGTTTCATTCCCTTTCATGTATAGTTATGTATTCAATTCCTGTTCTAGATAGTGACACTTAAAAATGGTTCTTAAGGGCCATGTAATCAAGCATGCTACTTGAAATTGACAACTTTGAGCTTATTCAAGTTCAAATAACTTGTTTCTATGGGGCATGCAGGATGATGATACAAACTACCATATGGACCTGATAGCTGCACTTGCTAACATGAGAGCAAGGAACTACAGCATTCCTGAGGTTGATAAGCTGAAAGCCAAGTTCATTGCAGGAAGAATTATTCCTGCTATTGCAACCTCCACAGCCATGGCCACAGGTCTTGTGTGCCTGGAGTTGTACAAGGTTCTAGATGGCAGACATAAGCTGGAGGATTATCGAAATACATTTGCCAACTTAGCACTTCCCTTGTTCTCCATGGCTGAGCCAGTCCCACCCAAGGTCATAAAGCATCGTGAAATGTGCTGGACTGTTTGGGATCGGTGGATTCTAAGAGATAATCTTACACTGCGGGAACTTATCCAATGGCTCAAGGATAAGGGGCTTAATGCCTACAGCATCTCGTGTGGTAGTTGCCTACTTTTCAATAGCATGTTCCCTCGACACAGAGAGAGAATGGACAGGAAAATGGTGGATCTGGCTAGGGAAGTAGCCAAATTAGAATTGCCTCCGAACCGTCGCCACTTTGATGTTGTTGTGGCCTGCGAGGATGACGAGGACAATGACATTGATATTCCTCCAGTGTCTATTTACTTCAGCTAGGTTGTTTGTTCAAGATTTCAGTCACAGGTTCGTAAAACTTAAGGATGGGATAAATCCTATGAAAAACTCACGGTCAATTGTATTTCATACCCAATGCTATCGCTTACTCTTTATCGTTTTTATCGATGATCACATTTCTTTATCACAGCAGTTTAATAGGTTGATTGCAAACCATATTCTTTTCTTAATGCTCTTTCATATTGGTGTCTCTTTCTTTGTATCACAATTATCTTTTATTTTTAACCGCAAGTTATCTTCCCAACAAGATAATTATTGTTGGCTATATAGATATAGGAATATTTTGGATCGAGTTTGGTTTATTGATTTTGGCCGGCCCAAGCTTTTGTGGCCGCAGCCCTGGTGTTGAACATATCAAAGAAAAAAGTGGTATTAAAAGTTTCAGTTGAAATGCATTGATGGCTTTGTAAAAGCAGTTCTAAGGTTTGACATGAAATGTGGCAGGAGCGATTTGCCTCGTTCAAGATTTTTTTTATATCTACAATCTTGTAGTAAATAACAATAAGAAATGAGAACTTATGCATATTTACCAAATTTCTCGTAATAGCTGTTTTAAAGATTTTTTTTTCATAAAAAATAAAAAATAGTAGTTTATGTTAATATTAGATTATTTTATAAAATTTTTAATTGAAAAATTATTTTTCCTAATTTTCAAATTTTAAAAAGAATTTAGAAAATAAAAATATGTTGTTTTAATTTTTTTGTTTGTTAAAATGTAGTATTTTTTAAAATAAAAAATAATAATAAACACTTTTTTTTAAAATAAAAAATAAATATATTTTTTAGTTTTTAAAAATAAAAAATAAAATTTTCTATAATTTAATTTAATCTTCTCCAAAAAAATGACACTCAATTGATATAACACTAGCTGATGACTGGGCTCTTTGGTCATTTGGGTCCATGTTCTCCAACCTTGGTCATTTGTCTCCAAAAAACCAAGGTTAGACTTTGGTCATTTGGGTCTGGTCCTTCTAATTTGAAGTTTTTTTTCACAGGCATTTCTTATTAAATTTTTGCAAGTTGATTTTATATACATATAAGCTGGTGTTCAAAGCTTTTTCCCATTAATTCTAAAGTTAATTTCTTTTACCAACTCCACTCTACTAAATATCCTTTTGTCTCTCTATTAGGTTTTATCGCCTTTGTCACATAACCATCTCACTTTCCATGTTCTTACATTTCATACTCTTATATTACATATGCATCTGACTCTTATTAATCGTCGAGAATATTTGTCAATTTTTCTTAATCATTAAGCATGCTCGTCCCATCTTTTTGAAAATGTACGTTCATTGTGTTTCGTTGAGGCGTATCACAAGTTAGTCACACCAATTATTTCAATATCTGTGATTTCCATTGTCCGCCAAATAGCTCCCTCTCATGTACATGTGTATGCTCAATCTTGCCTACTTTCAAGATTGCTTTGGGTAACTTATCGATAGCGTAAGTTGTTTGCTTACACACCAGATTCCTCAGCCATTGCGCATATCTTTTGCATGCTTACGTTTGTTTACCTTATTTTCTGGTTGACTTGCCTTCACCACTGGAGTTGTGTACCAATTATTGCTCAAGTCTTGACAGTCACTTGTATGATTTTGCATGCTGCAATTATTGGTCTAACAAACTATAAGTGTTTTACCTAATACCTATTTACCCCTCTTTCTCGAATATTTTGCTTTTGTTCGAGCTCTTTTTTGATGGTCATTGCACCAAACATAACTTTAGATATACTTTATCTTGGTTTATGCCTTAGTTTGTTATAGTTTAATAACTTAATTATTAAAGACATTATTTATCTTAGACAAAATTCATAGGTAAATAAACATCGCAAATAAAATTATGATGAGATTTTAATTACACTATTCATATTGTATTTGTGTATTATTTCTAAACAATTCCTAATCATTGTGCTGTTAATTAGATTAGACATTAATGAAGACTATCACATGTTGTGTTCTTCTTTATGAAAGAAGTAGTCAAACTTGTAGACTAAAATGCAGAGTTTGTTAGAGAACAAATTTATTGAACTGACCCTATGATGCAAATTATAATCCACGGGTTGGATGAGGATTAATAGACTCATGCGAACTGGTTTTATTTTGCAGCATTTTAATAAATCAAAAGAGTGGTTCTAGAATTCAGGAGTACGTCCAACATTGATTTCTTGAATACTTGGAGTTTCTGCATTTTCTATTTGTTATTATCCTTTTTTGTATTTTGTATTTTTTGTTATCCAACTGTTTTTTTTAGTTGCTACTTTCCCGCATTTTATTTTGTAAGTTGTTATTGCTGGGTGGCTTATATTAAGCCAGACACACATCGTTAATGGATAGAGTTTTATCCTTATATTTTGAGTTGGTGAGATTCCAGTTCATGTGGAAGAAATTTCCAAACTGAAGTTTCAATGAAAGGCTGTGACTTTATAATTTCATTTTTCTGTTTATCTAGTTTGCATCAAAATTTGGTATCAGAGCACCTCTTTCCATGGCCTGTACCCGTAGCAACCAATTGTATGACTCCATGGCTCAAAACTCCAACGTCCTGCCCCAACCAAACACTAATCCATCAGTCCCCAATCCACCAAACACTAACCCACTCCAAAATCTACTACAGGAAAGCCATGAATCCACACGATTACAATACCAGGTACAACAAATCTCCCAAACATTAGAAGCTGTAGTACGAAGACTTGATGTAATGGATGAGCGACGAAATTGCGAGGAGTCAAGAGGGAGTATTCCTCGTAGGGAAGAGAGGGGCGATAATAATGATCAAGAAAGGGAAGCTGAGGTGCAGATGGGCGAAAGAAGAGAATGAGGACAAGGACTGAAAATCATGCAATATGATATGGGAACTCGGTTGGATCCCTTAAATGAACTTACCAAAAGAATGAAGGTGGAAGTTTCTTACTTCTTAGGGAGACTTGATCCTGATTTTATGACTGACTCACTGCTCTTGAAGATTACTTTGAATGGTTTTCGGTGACAGAAGAGCGCAAAATGCGGTTTGTTAAAATGAAACTTAAAAGGCCTAACTCGTGTGTGGTGGAGCAATGTTGAAGAACATTTGCGACGCACTTATCAGTAGCCAATTGTTGAGTGGGCTGATATAAAGGGTTGATTGAAGGCTCAATATTTGCCAACCAACTATGAACAACTTGTGTATGAAGACATGCTTCAGTTGAAACAAGGGATAAGGATACCGTTGATCATTACACCGAAAGGGATTGCTTTTACTGTTGAATTGACTGGTGCTATGTATGCCATTGAGACTGCCTAGAAAAAGGGTTGGCACAACCTTTGGCTGAAATGTGACTCAAAAATGGTGGTTTTGGCTTTCACAAACAGTACCATGGTTCCTTGGAAACTACAAAACCGGTGGAATAATTGTCTTCTTCTTTCTAAACAAAT
>JANIMX020000480.1:919584-934942 GCA_024582655.2 Erythroxylum kunthianum
TCATACAACCAACTGGCTTGTAGCCACAACTGTACATACATATCAGTATATGATCATCAAAGACAAACAACTACTCCTGTAGGTATATGAAATTAGCACCAAACTCAAAGTGAGCAGTTGGAATCTTGATAGCTTCAGAAGATTGTGAAGGAATTTCTGTAGGTCCTATGAACACGCTGATAGATGGCTGTAAAAATCCTTATTAACCAGAATGAATAAGAAATGAAGAGTGAAGCAAATGGCAAACGGTATAAATAACATGAGAGGGAAAAGAAGAACTCTTTTCCTTAAACAGAAAGAAAAAGAGCCAAATGTACCTGTGACTGAGTGAGAATTTCTGATTCGGGCCTTTGGCAAAATCAAAGCGCAAATCCTCAAATTGCTCTGGCTTTAGGGATACTGTGAAGCCATTCCAATAAATTCAAAATCAACACCAAAAGACGAAAACTTTCAACCCCAAAACTTCGTTCTTACACAATAAAATCAATGATAACATAAATCACCTTATACATAATCCAGTGGAAAAAATCAAAACCGTCTTAAAATTCTCAGGTGGATCGATACGATCAATCTCGAAACCTTTGCCCATGGCTTGGGCAACTCCACCAAATCACCTCTCCTGATATCGCATAGCAGCTCCGCTGTGGTGCCAGCTACTCTCTTCACCAAGAACTGGAAGGCACCAATGGACGCAGAGTAGGACGGGGACGAGGCTATGGCGAGGAAGGAGCTGGAGGTACTGGCCGGGACTGGTGTGTGAGGTGGCGGGGTCGGAAGAGTCAGAGACGTCGATGGATATGTGGGAGAGGGAATCGGTAGCAGGGGAGATCTCTGAGAGTGGGGCTCGGGTCCAGAGAGTGGTGTCTTGATGGACTGAGGTGACGGCAACAGAGGAGGTACTCCGATGGTCGCGGCTGTTGAGAGGAGAAGTTAGGCATCGGAGGGAAGACATAGGAAAACGAGGGATAGTAATTTCCACGTCTTTAAGAATTGAAGGCATTAAACAAAAATTGTGAATGAGGTTTTTTTAATTAATTACAGCTTTTTAATTTTTAATTTTTTTATTAACGAAAGGATAATACTTTAGTAAAAAATTTAGTTCATTTAAGTTATAGTTAGATAAATATTATATAGTTAGAAGTTGTTAGTATTTATAAACAGAAATAAATACGCTTGTAAATATAGTTGGTAAAGTTAATAAAAAAGATTAAAATTTTCTAATGTAATTAGTAAAATTTACTCAGTAATTTGTAGGGATACAAATATTAAATTATCATAAAGATAATTATAAAGGATGACGCATCTTTCTAATTTTTATCATTTTAACTAAAAATATATATTTTATTTGTTATATGTGTGAATTTTTCAAACTAATTTACTAAGGGATAATTTTTATTGGTATTTTAATGATATTAATTATCGCAATTTTTTTCCAACTAAAAAAATTGTTGGTAAATATTTTCAAGCTATTTTGTTAGTAATTGATTGCTATTTTTCACACTATTTTTTCGTGTCATATCTACCAACAGATTTAATTGTTAATTATATAAAATTTTATAGCAACGTTACTTTAATTTTGTTGTCTTTTTAAAATATATGGCAACAAATTACTATTAGTGTTGCTTTTTAATATTACCAAAGGCAACGCTTTAAAAACTGTTGCATTTTATTAGTTTTAAGCAACACAATTTAAAATGTTACAAATTTAGTGTTGCCTAAACCACTTTGTGTTGTAGTGGATGATGATTCAGTTATCTAGTTTTGGTCTTGGGGATTCTTCATAACTTTAGTTAAAATCAGTTTGGTGTTCATATTGGACTTCGTATCAAGGAGCACACTCGTATGATGCATCATAGCAAGATTCAACTTGATTGGAACTACCTAGAGATCCATTCCACCAATTATTGGCATATCGTAGCCTTAGTGCGACCTTATTCACCTACAAGATCCAAAGCTTCTGGTTTTTTCATCCTATTAATATGGTATGTGCACAAATTGCTCGTTTAATGCTTTTCTGGGTTTGCCTCCTATTTGAGTTAGGATAATGAAATTATTTTATTTGAGGACAAACAAATGTTTAAGTGTGAGAGAATTTGATAAATGCTAAATAAGTTATATTTTTAGCATGACTTTTTTTAGCATTATGCATGTATTTTGGGTATTTTTATAGGATTTGGTAGTTAAAATGATTTATATTTTGTTTTTTGGCCTTATTTTAGCCACTTAAAGCAAAACGAATGAATTTTGAGAAGACTCGAGTCAATTTAGAGAAAATTTGGAAGACTTGAAGAGGACTCAAAATATGGTAGCAACACAATAATGTGTTACTGCCTATGTTCAAAGTTGCCCTATTCTATTTTTGAAGAGACCTTTGCTCAAGTAACATGGTACTAACACACTCCTATATTTTAAGCCATGTTCAAGATGGGAGCATTATGTTTCTTCCAGTGCCTGTAAAACCCTATTGTATTCAACTTATGTTCGCCAACACGATTGTAACACGGAGTTGTGTTCTTTCCCATGTTGGCAATGATTTATTATGCAAGAGTTCCAAAAAAGCAGGTGAAGCAATACATGAAACCAACATGGTGCCGTGGTAAGGTTGTTGGGTTGAAAATTTAGGATTTTACATGTTTACAAGGGAGGCGGCTGAAAAAAAGAAAGAGGGGGGAAGAGTTTTAGATTAGATTTTGGAGTTAAAAAAAGAAATATTAGCCATAAAGAGTAGTTAGATCAAGAGAAATGCAACATTGAAAAAAGAAACAATAAATCTATCAAGATGCAACAAGAACTTAAAGATTTAAGAACCATGGAAATGTTCTGTCATTTATTCTTTCTTTATTTTTGTATGATTTTTCTTTATTTTATCAATAATCAATTGGGATAGACTTTAGGAATTGATGTTTTGAATTTACGCTTTAATTTAATGAAACTTTCTAGTTCTCTTGAAATTTGTTCATATTTTTTGAAAGAACAAGAGTTAAAGATTTAATAATTTGATTCATATGATTTCTATGATTAGATCACAAGATGAATGGTATAATCATTAAGTCAAATAAAATAAAAACATAGAAAGAATTCTAAAGAAAGTCTTGATGCATCTAAATTATTTACTTTATTAATTTCTTTAACATTATTCTGCATATTTTGTTTTTATTCATATCACATCGGTCCTTTCTTACTCTTACATGAAACGCCAGAAACAGAAGGCAGAAATTGGAAATCCTGACACACGAATTGAAAACAAGAGCCAATAGTCTATGAATGATTTCGTACCTGTATAATTTAGATTATATGAATATACCAAGTTGCAACAAAATGACTCAATAGCAACTCTTCTACATTAATCTTCATTAGCCTTTGAGATTGGGGGGTGAGACATATAAGGGTTTTCTACTTTCCCAGCTGCTTTCTCATGGAAAAATCGAAATATTGTATTTAAAGAAAACTTATATACAGTTGAAGCATTTGCACTATTGTTGCATTTTATCAATGAATGGAAAATAGCCTTGCCAATTTGAGCTACAAAGCTTATAAAGAGTAATATGCAAAAGAAGGGGAAAAGGTCAACATGCTTCAATTCAGTCCATTAGTTTGTATCGTTTCTCTTGAACGCCTGTGACTCCCATTTGGATCTCTATTATGGTATGCAATGGTACCTGAAAGTAGCGAATAACTCGCTCTTGTCAGATCATAACTACAGAGCATTTTTGAAAAACCAACACTTCCATGTAAATATAACCCAAATTATGATAAGTCAACTTGAAGGAACACGGGTTTTAGTTATCCATGAATTACCTCAATATGTGGAATTTCCTTCAGTGGTCTATCGGCAAAATAAGCATACAATGCTCTCAGTACAGCCTGTAAAAGTGAACCAATTAACAGCCTTGTTAACAGCTAAAATCAACGGATTGAAAATGACAGCAGAAATTGGTGACCAACCTGGTGGGAGATCACTACAACAGGAGCCCTCTGTCGTTCAAGTTCAATAATTACAGGCTCTAACCTGCAAGAACATGTTCGGTCAGTTCCCCATTTCACTACCATAAAACAAAATAAATATTGAAAACTACTGTTAAAGGTGCAAATGCAAACCTTTGAATGACATCCAGATAAGACTCTCCCCGAGGGTACCTATACCTCAGTTTGTCCTTTTTCCTTGCCCTGCTAAAAACGAACACACGTGAAAGAAAAAACTCCAATACCATCCTATTATGAACTAATTCTATGTCAGAGCCAACTAAGCTTATAAGAACGTCAAATGGAAACATACTCATATTCCTCAGGCATGTTCTTCTTTATCTCTTCATATGTCATTCCATCACATACTCCAGCATTGATCTCATCAAGGGCTCGCCATTGAATCTACCAAAGTGTAAACAATCTTAAATGCTTAAAGTATATTAATATCTCATGATTTCTAATACACTTGGAGCAGCATCCTTCAATTAACCAGTAAAATTAACATCTGTACACAATTTCAGTAACTGACAAGTATATCAAACTACAATTTCATGCTGACCTTGGGGAATCCAACAATAGGACTTGCTGTCAGTATTGTCCTTTGTAGTGTACTAGTCCAAATCTATGCAGAAGAATAAACAATGTCCATTAACATTTCCAATCGATGTCCATTTTGGTTGCATTTTAGCACAAACTATTTCCATCTTAACAAATTCACAGTCAATAGTTGATCAATGTTCATCTTATTAAAGTTTCTTAAGAAACATAAAGGCAAACTACAATGAAATTAGTGAGTAAAAGCATTTACGGAATAGGCAATAAAGTTAATTTTCATAAATGGTGGAATCTGGGACAACAGTCCTACTTAGATCAATTTTCCAATGGAAGTGCGAAAGAAAGCCAACTTTAAATCTGAATCTCTAAAACAGTCTTTTATTAAATAGAAGAACTAGTTATTGGAGAAATTAACAGCTGTCAAATTTAAAAGTTTCCAAAATAACTCAAGCCATATACGTGTATTCCTGAGCTCTATAAATGCCACAAGATGGATAAACTTTGGAAAATAAACGTGGTTAAGATCACATATTGCTGAATCTTACAGATGCGGCCTTTTCAGATTTCAGTCGTTTCTCAACAAAGTTTGCAAGCTTTTTTGCATAAAGCTCTCCAGCATCACTGTAGAAACAATATAACACTATTTCCCCATCAATTGCAGCAGATAATCAATGTTAAAGAAGTATGAAACAGGGAGAGCACAGAATCAGAGTTATATGAAAAGAGTCGTGTTGTGCATCAGCTAAATGTGAGGTAAAACCAAAATTATAGGAATGTCGCACTTGGTGATCAAACATGTAAAAGCCAATTGGTTTTATGTGTGGCCCAACCACGATATATGGGTTCACAGAATTAATATTTGCATAAATCTCTCCAGTATCACTGTAGAAACAATATAACACTTTCCTCGTCAATTGTAGCAAAAAAAAATCAATGTTAATGATGTATGAAACAGGGAGAGAACAACAAAAGAAACAGAGTTCAATAAAAATTGAGTTGTGTTGTGCAATTGCTAAATGTGAAAGGTGAAACCAGAATTATGGGAATGAAATAATTGGTGATCAAACATGTAAAAGCCAATTGATTTTATGCATGGTCCAAGCACAATGTATGGGTACAGCAGTCAAGAATATGCCCAGTTCCTGGAAAGTAGTTGTGTTAATCAGGTCCACCATCACCCTTAAATCTCCCTTTATGGGGTGTTCAGGAGAAGGAAGCAGCTTTCTCATTCGTACAAGGTAAATGACTACTGTCACTGAACTCCTTGGACTAAATTTGGGTTACAGAAATTTGAGCTCAGAAGTTTTTCCCACAGCTTCAGGAGGGCCAATGCTTTTCTGTATGAATATCACCTATCAGATGACTAATACTAACACTCTCCATTAGTTTGCTAACAATACTAATTACATTGAGCTGCTTCCAGAGTCAATCAAGATTTGCTGTGGATATTACTATGCTATGCTTTCCAAAACCTAGAAAAGAGAAGCATGCTGGATGTTGAAAAGCAGAAGATGGTACCAGATCCATACGTCTTAGTTGTTATATGTCAATTCCCATGAATTAAAGTGAAGCTTCTATGGAGCAAAAATTTATCTCAAATGATATCAAGGTAACCTGATATTGGATAAAAAACGTAATAGAAAGGTATGAAGATTATTTAAAAAAGAAATGTAAAATATATAAACATTTTATATAGCAAGAATCATATTTGAGTCTAACAATCTTTACAAATAAATGAATTGAACAAGAATTGACAAAAGGAATGTTGCAAAAACCTCAATAGACCATCACCACCAATTCTGCCTCTGACATTAAACCGACTCTCTCCATGCCTAGTAAGTAGTATCGGGCGAGGAGTCAGGTGGGTATTCACCTATATCAGACAATAAAGATCCTCACAGTGTCAAGAGAATGATTATTCGAAATAACAAGATCATAACAACATACAAGATGATAAAAAGATGGGAAACTGAATCTTCCACTTCGGGCAGATCAACCTAATGGAACTATTCAAGACTTTAAGGAAGACTACATCGATGCTATCACTGCAGACAGGCAGATAAACCTTTAACAAAAGGATTCATTCTACACAAACTGATTTTACAGAGAAAAAAAAATCAAAGCTAAGGCAGTACTTAAACAAAAAATTATAATTTCAACAAGTTAATGGAATTGTCCCAAGTGAAAACAATTAATAAGCAATAAGTCCGAGAGAACGATTCTCCACAAAAGACAGGAAAAAATGTACCAAGAAGAAAACAATTCGTCCAGGAAGGTAGCCACTGATATTGTTAACCTGAAGAATACAAATATAATCCAGCTTAATACAAAAGAAAAGGGCCAATCAAGTATCATATCCAAAAGCCATAAATTTTTGCTGCCAAGAGCCAAACTGAAAACTGATTACAAAATAATAAATTTCTGTGTAATAATAGACTAATAGAGTACAACTAAAGGTGGATTGTTTGCACTTTTCTATAACTATATGTACCCCAACTCCACCTAACACGTATAGGTTTAATTCTTCAATAAAGGAACAACACAAGTAAGCTTTATTTACTTGTATTTGTCCACCATGTCCGCTGACCATATCTATCATTTTGATGTAAGATCCTTCTTCTACTGGCTCATAAACCTGGTAAAAGAAAGCAGTCAAACCTTAATTGTGGTCACACTCAACAGCAGCAATTTTTACAAGCATAGGAAACAACCTTCTCATAATTTACTAGTCGATTTTTGAAGTCCTGATATCCAGCTTCATAATCTGGCCTGCAAAATCACAATTACTAACTGCACATATATATTGATCTAGATATTTACTGCTTCAGACAGTAACCATACTCTTCTGCATAATCAGGGCTCTGTTGAATCTTAAGACGTATATTTCTTTCAATGATGCGTTCATCATTGCATATTGTTTCCAAAAATATGATCTGCAGCAAGTGAAGGGTTCAAGTTGAATTCAGTTTTCTTTTAATGGCCAGCTATACTTCCCAATACTTCTGCAGAAAGAGCTTACATAAAAGAACTAAACTTAAGTGTTGAAAAAGCAATCTGAAAAAGTAGAGATAGTTAAGCACATTTTTCTCTTCAAAGTTCATATAAAAACAACTGTTGGCAATTGGATATTAATCAAAAAGGAATTAATAATATTAGAAAGAAAGCAAACTATCTATGCACTAAATTCAGACACTCGAAACACTTCCACTTTCATATAGTATAAGCAGTAGAAGACACATCGCAAAAAAATATCTCACCTACTGCTAACAGCATTTTTGTACATGTAAACTTATAGTGCGTGTAATTTTACAATCACAATACCTTGCATTTGCCTTCAGCAATTTTCATGAGCATATTCCTTCTCCTCCTGGTACTATTAGTGGCATCAAATATCCCTACCTAAAATTAAGGGGAAATGAACAGAAATTAGGGGAATTAGGCAGAACCCAAAATATATCAACACAAGGCATGACATAACTTACCTGGCCACCTTCTTGCATCCACGCGATCATGTCATCCATTGCCAGTGCTGCTACCTAGCAGCATGTTATATATTAAAACTATGTACAAAAGAGAAAGTTAATATAGTGTTATGTTACTGATATAAGAAAAGCAAGATAGCAATATTCTTAAAAGGACAAATTAAGCTTCTGCAGAAGTTATTCTATTAGTAAATGTCAAAGCATGTTACATTAATATTGGAGTTAGGCCTAAACTAAACAAGTATAATAAACCATGGAAAAATACCAAATTCTACTGAATCTTCAATTTTCACTTTCTGCCACTATGATGATTGCTTCTTTTTTCATTATACTAGTTCTTCTATCTACAATTAATTGGAGTTTAAGCATTTTTCCCACAGATAAGTCCATATCATAAATAAAGGAAAAACCACTCTATTCTCATGACCAGAACTAGAACTTGAAAACACCGCAGTTTTAATGAGTGATATGGATCGAAAAAAGATACTAACAAAGCATATCAATATACAAAAACTAATTAGTCTAAAAAGTGATCTACTATACTATCTGACACTATGATTACACTCAAGCATAAAGCAAGCAATCCAATTCCACCACAAAATTATACCGCAAAATTATAGCCATGAAATGGATGCTCACCTCATTACGGGCCTCCACGCCTTCAGGATTGTCTCCTCGGAAAAAATCAGCAGACTGCATGACGAAAAGACATCAATAAATGTCCAAGCTCATCAAACTCCCAGTAGATGGTAATGTATGAATATGCTAATCAAATTTATTACAACATTTTTATACATCCCATTTCCATCCAGAGTGCATGTCTATTATAACTACTTAAGTCAGTAGACAATCAATGCCACATATATATGCACATATACACATTTATTTATGTGGCTTTCATAAGCAAATGGAATGAAAAATAAGTTCACAATGGTAGAGAGAATATGATTACCTGATTAACTCCATGCTTGAGGCGCCGGTACTGTCACCAATGAGAGGAAAGAAGAATCAGTATGAACCCAAGGTAAGATTCTGAGGAACACTCGGGATATTTTATAAGACATGATATACCTTCCCAACATTGAAATGTTTGGTGTCATGACCCAGCCATCGAAGGTATCTAGTAAGTTTGACTGCAGTAAAAGTTTTCCCTCGAGCAGGTAAACCAACCTAAAGTACAAGCACTTGAGAAATAGCTCATTACAAACAGTACTCACATACAAACCAAATTACAGTGCAAAAACTTGTAGAAATAGCTCATACCAACAGCACAGATATATTCCTAAATAATTTGACAAACTGAAACTCTAGATGATGATGTGAGTCAATTGAAAGTCCACAATAGGAATAAAGGATGATGATTCAACCCCAAAACCTAACTTTCTGGGAATATGGGGAGTGAAATTTTGCCTAGGAATGGAGGTGCACAGTTCTCATCTATTGTTTACTTGCACTCTTCAAATATGCAGCAAAATTAATCATTCTATTTGTCCTTAATTGTTAGTTTCTATTAATGAGTTCAAGACAGTGACTTGCTCTGTACCCCAGGCCAGGGATTACTCCTAAATATAAGAATGCAACTCAAAAAACTAGGAAGTAGCAATGGAAATATCTTATGTACACAGACTTATACCTTAATTGTAAGCCCAACGTTTATTATACCTTAAAAGATAGCAATAAAAATGTCTCATGTATAAGGACTTGCACCTTAATTATACCTCTTTCTACTTGATGCACTTGAGGGTCTTAAAATAGTAGAGTATGGGTTTGCTGCCAGGGTAAAGCTACTTAATTTACGAACTAAGAAAGCAAATGACATTGAATTGCAGTAAAAATGATATAAGTTACAAAAAGAATGTGCTAATGTAAAGAGCCTTTGCCCTACAAAGAAGTCTTGCATTGGTATAAACATAAGTACGTCAGTGAAAGTGAAAGAAAAAAAAACAATTTCTTCTCTTGAAGCAAGAGCTTTTATGTGGAATGAGTTAGACAAAATATTTAGTCAGTCTAACTGAACAAAAAAGAAGTGCATAGAAGATATTTTAGGAAAGAAAAGAGGAGAACTTTGTTATGAGTAAAATTTAGAGTTATCTAAGTTGGTCGTTTTGGGTAAATAAGGGATACTTTTATGTATTTTATTATATGGGCCAATTATCTTAATGAGCTGGCAATTGACAGCTTCTCTGCGTTGCTGTGAACGGTTATATTTGAGGCCTGACATCAAAGGAAAAACTTATGCTTATTGATGTTAAGAAATTGATTCTCTCTCATCTGTTTTCTCTTCTGCCTTATTCTTCTTTTCTCTGTCTATTTCTCCATTTTTCTAGCAACACATATTTTACACGCACCATTTGCTTTTAAATGAACTCAAACTTCAACTACTCGCTTTTAAATGACATCAAACTTCAACTAGTTTAGCTGGCCTGACTGGTAAGGGATTCTATTATAGGTGGCTAGAAACTTACTGATGTAGAACAAGTAAAAGATAATATCAAACTAGTGGCTAGAACCCACAAAACTTATAAAATCTGGCTATTGGAATTTGAGGTTTAGGTTTGGGATTTCAGCTTCGGTTGTTGGAATTTCAGATTTGCTATAGCTGGAATTTTATGGTTCAGTTGCAGGAAATTTAGGTTAGAGTTTTAGGGTTTGGTTACTGAAAATTTTTACGTTAGAAGAATTGATTTTAGTGATGTAAGCAAGTGAAAGAGGGTAAAAAACTAAGAATCACTCCTACAATCTAAAAATCACTCTTAGAAGAAAGCATCACATCTTCTAATTAAAAGCTCAAATTTATTAAAAAAAAATCAAGATCTTATTATTGAAGGACTAAGTACACATATATATAGAAAAGTTTTTGGAACCCTTATCTAATAGTAAAGGAATTCCCAACTAAAATATTCAAAATAGAATTGAATGCTACTCTAATAAGGATTCTCTATTCTTATATAAGTTTTAAGTCTTAAACAAAGTAAATTTCAGTCTTTATTGTCTTTGTTGTCACTTCAACTTTCACCCTTTATCTCACCAAATTATAGCTTGTGGTTGCGTGATTTTCCCTTTTTTATTTCTTTTATAAACTCTAAGCTCTTTTGCATCACTTGCTTTCTTTCTCACTTGATTAAGAGAGACCTGCATTAGAAGATGGAAAATCTTTCTATTCTAACTGGCATATGACCGAAAAGTCTATGATTGATGCACCTAATCCTATTATATACATGTTTACACTTTCAGCTTTGTGAAGGAATGAATGCTATTTTATTATTCAGAAATTTCCTAAAGAAGTCAGGTACCTTTTTGTCCGAGTGATTCTTAGATCCTAGGAAGTGATTCCTAGACATATTATTTTGATTTAATTGCCTCTCATTAAATTTCAGCACCTGGCCATCATACATTAGACATGCATTTCCAAAATCCAATTTTCAGGTTGCCAATATTATAATCAAATCTGACAACGCTCACAGTTAAATCAACAGATAAAGAAGGACAATAAATTCTACTCATGCTTACCAGAATGATTGCTAAATGTCTATCCTCCTTTGGCCCAAGCATCTGGTCAGCCACAGCAGCAGCTGCAACAGCTCCAGCAGCCGCTGGCATCAAGTTCTTGACAATAAAAGGAACACACGATTTTTAATAAAGCAAAGCACAAGATTGTAATAATGTAAAAACACAATGTTTAGAAAAGAGTAGGTTCAGTCAATCTTAAAGCCACGAGAAATACTTATGTGCAACCTTTGTTTCTGCATCCAGTTTAAGATCAAATATAAAGGCGCTTGAACTAGGTGATTTAACTAGCCTAGGGGATCCAACACCCCTATCCACAAAGAGCCCCCTGTGACTGTCTTGTTTTTGGAAAGGAGAGAATGTTCCAACAGATTTCGATTCAACCATTCCAGAATTGGAATACACCTTAGATGGATCTGGGATAGCAACCACCATTTCCTGAGTAAAAATTAGTTCACAATATTAGACCTAGAATACGTGACATAATTAGAAAACCAAGTTGTGTGCAATAGTTTATAGACAGAAATTTTCAATGTTAGCTTTATAGGGCTTCAGAATCAGCTAATCCATGCATAAAGACAGTTACATATTTTGAACTTGAGGCTTAGGTCCAATAACTCTCCGTTAGTAATAATTAAGGATGGAAAAGTTTTTGAGAACAATGAACTAACGAACACTAAAAGATCTAATAGTATCTTACAGTGTAGTTGATGTAATACTTTAAAGCCCACAAGGAAATATAGTTTGTAAATATGCATAAGAAGCAACCAGTATAACCTTATTAGTTGATGGTCGATCAACAGAAATGCCACTATCCTTATAGGTATGTGAAGCATTGCTTGAGCAATCAGCACTAGAAAACCTCGGATTCTCTGCATTGTTAGCTAGATATACTAAACCTGAGTTTGCAGAAGTTGTTGGTGCTGGGACAACATAATGTTCAAGATCAAGCTCCAAAGTAGCTGAAGAACCATTCTGTAAAAAAAAATTAAAGATCTCCTTTAGATTATTTTGCATCATTTATTATATGACACAACCTAATGACATAATACAATCTGTAATTCAGAGTTCAAGGACAAAGGATCCAGTAAGAACACGAAAATTAGTTGCACAATTTTTGGGCTAAGAGCATTTTAAATAAGTACATTAAAGCCTCTAAATTTATAAATGGAAAACAGATATATGTTTTACAAATAAACCTCAGCTCCTGGAATGGGTGCAGAATTGATGCTAACATCAGGAATTCCACGAACTGTTGAAGGCTGGAGATTTTCCTGGTAAGCTCGCCAACTAGCAGCAAGATCAAATGGGGAGACTCTATCAGCTTTGATGAACACTCTATACTCGAGAATCTCATCCCCATTTTTGAAAATGGCAAGCCTCGATTCTCCTTGCAATGTTCCCCTACTAAGAATTCTGTTTGGACCTTCTTCCACAACACAGGGAGCATTGCCGTATTTTGGCTTTAAAATGAACTTGAAGTCCAAAGTTTCTACATTCAGCAGAGAACAAAAAATTGATTTAAAAAACTTTATAACAAAAAATAAAGAACAAAGAAACAATAACTGAAAAATCTAAATGTCAGCTTTAAAAGCAGAAGCTTAGGGATGTTAAAGTTTCTTCTAGTTATAACCAAGTGAACTGTTTGATCGGACTTGGGAAATGCGTAGCCTTATATCTCAACAAATTACTTTTTTTTCCTCATAAAAAGCAAGAAATAATGTGGTGTATATTGAAAACAAAAGGAGAAAAAAAGGAAAGAATAAAGAATATAGGAATACCGTGATTAGGTGGAACAACAAAGCTCAACTCCCACATTGATGCCGATTCACGTTCCAGTGAAAGCTAAATTCGAATTGCCAACATAAAACAATCAAACAAATTAATTTGAGGGAAAAAAATAAGAAGAATGTCTGATTAATTAATTAAAAAAGTGCAGACAGAGAATTACAGCTTTAGAAGGATCCCAAGAGCCAACGAGAGGGACGGAGCCATAGACGTGAGGAATAAGGTCGCCAGCGAGTTTAAAATTCTCCATTTTGAGAGACAAATAGAGCTGACCTCCGGCTTGGTCGAGGCTCTCCTCCCGTTCTTGACTGCCGTGAGAACCAGCATCGGCGTCCTTGGAAGAGCCGGTGCCCATTATCTATATTTCTCAATTGAAGGAAATAGTAGAAATGAGAGAGAAGTTACTGATATATATGAATGTGGTTTTTGGATAAGAAAAGTTAAAGAGAGAGAGAAGCAACGATGAGGTTGTATGGAGTGATAAAGAGCTGAAAGGGACGTTGCAGTTTGGTTCGAATTTCGGGTGTCTGGCTTCGGCTCAGGATCAGCTTCTGGTTCTTCTGGTGTGTGGTTGGGAATTGGGATATGGACGACGTTGGCCTTTATTGGACCCACCCAACTCCACCATACATCAAAGACAACAAAACAAAGGAGTAATGTAATTGTATTAAGCCAAGCCAATTAAAGGCTGATTGCAACAACAAGAACAAAAAAAACAGTACGTATACTCTTGTAGGAGGCTATCAAAATTAATAATGATTTGCTATTCATTTCAAATGTTTAATTAAAAAAAGAAAATTAATTCCAAGGAAAATGTTTAATTAGGCTTCATTTTATTTTTTTAACTGCAGATTAGTACTTAAAACATGTATTGAGTGCTTTCAATTTTAGACATAACATTTTAGGTCCACTATTTTTAAAAAATATATATATATTTTTTAATAAAATTGGACCTAAGTCTTAAGTTCTTAACCACTTAACTTATATGTAATGTTTTTGTTTTAAAACATTTTAAGTTTTATAAATTTAATAGAGCTCATTTCTTTTAGTTTTATCACATCCAAATCATTTTATATTTTCATAACAAATACTTGTTCTCTTATTTACATCCAAAAAAAATTTCTTAATATCAATACACAATTTCATTTTAGAACAATATTTAGTTTAGATCCGTTGCAATATAATCCATTTTAGCTTTATAAATCCAAACAAACCCTTTGTTTAATTTGGAATTATTTCATTCAAGTTTAATTTTAACTTTCTTTTTAAATTAATCAAAATCAAGTTCATTTACTTTCGAGCGTTAAATTATCACTTTAGTATTTCCCTTTATTACTACGCCCTATAACATAGTTATCAAAAATCTTTGATAAGTTTTTTAAAGTCTTAGGTAAAATCTAAAATTTCTAGGTACTTGACCATATGTTTTATTTTCAATTCTTCAACATGCATTTTAAATTCACACCTAAATTGTATATTTTAAATTCCTTAAATTTACAAAAGGATGTCAAATATATAAGTAATTTATTAGTTGGATAAAATAGGGTGCGTAATGCCTTTTGTTAAGTGTCATTTATACTAGGTTTCATAAGTATTTTAATGTGTTTATTAGGTCATTATCGTGCATATAGGTTTAGATTTATGTTAGTTTATGTGTTTGTTCATGTTCTAAGTGTTTGCATAAAATAGAACATGAATTCAATCTTAAATTGATGATTCTTGAGGAGTTTAATATGTTTGTTACTGTGCATAAATAGATAAGTGAAGAAGATGGACGTTGCATGGGTTACATGGAAGGTCACGATCGTTACAGAGAGCGATTTTCCATGGTCACGATTGTGAAATGGACGTTGCATGGTTGCATGGAAGGTCACGATCGTGATAGAGAGCGATTTTCTAGGGTCACAATCGTGACAGAGGCTACTAGGTGCGAGAATTTTCTTCTTACTCATGTTTCAATGGCATTTTTGGCACCAATTGGAAGGGTAAATGTAACATACCACCCTCACAACGCATATACCCAAACATCCTAGAGGATATCCGAGAACATACCATATGGG
>JANIMX020000480.1:1071654-1081970 GCA_024582655.2 Erythroxylum kunthianum
AGGTAGGTTCGTAGGCTTGGCTTCATGTTGATGCTTCCAGTGTGATTGGAAATCAACTGGAAGGTCTTCGTGGAGTGTCGGGCAGGTCGCCTGGTCTGGATAGGACAAGGTCTTGTCCTGGATGCTTGTGTTTGTATTTGTCGTAGTGTAATGAGTTAGACTAATGGTGGGGTTGAAGCTGGTATAGGGTTGATTAGAGTAGGTGTAGTTGATTCTTGGGTAGGTTCATTTTGTTGCTCAAGGAGCTTAATAGTAGTGCAGAGCTGGTTGATCTTTTTGGTGACTTGTCCTACTTTTTGCTGTAAATCTAATAATATTGCTTCTTCCTTACTGAGTGAGTCCTTCAAACTGTTTATAACTGCTTCCATTCTCTTGTTAAAATATCTGCAAGTTTGTTAGCATCAAATTTAATATAAGAAATTTGATAAGTAAATTGATTAAGTTCCAATTGCCATCAGATCAATCTTCCTTGATAATAATTTGCTTTTATATTGTATTGACTGAATCCACGTAGATATTTGGAATCGATCTGTATATAAAATTTGACTAGAAGTAAATTAATCTTCCATTTGCATAAAGTCTTTATACATGCGAGAGTTTCCTTCTCATGGATTGGATAATTACTTTTAGCAGAATTGAAAGTTCTATTGATATATTTGCATAGATATAAATGTTTATTATCAGGAGGTTGTGCCAAAAGGCATCCTGCCCATATGTCTATAAATGCATCAGTCTGAACATATAATGTATCAGATGATGAATAATTGTATAATTCTGGTAGATGCTTACAAATTTCCTACAATACACATTTGTCCTCTTGAAAATATGCCCTCTATAAGCAACTCCAACAATACAAGATACATCACTGTCCACAATGTGCATCCACCTCAACAATTCCCAAAGACGACACCTCTTTGCTGGAACCAATCATCGAATGACCTATTTGAGGAATCAGCTGATTGATTGCAACACAAAAAAAATGTAGCCATCAACGGACACCCAAACAGCATCTACTTTACTAAAGCATTAAGCATCTACTTTTTTTTTTACTGTTTACTTTTCTTTTGTCGGCCACCTTTTTCGACCAATACTTTTAATTTTTATGCTTGTCTTTTCACTTTTTTTTTGGCCAAATGATGGCCATTACTTTTACTTTAATTTTTTGTTTTTTCTTTTGTCGGTTTGGACGTTAGCCGCTCCTCCGGCTATATAATGTACTCGGAGCCTTCGCTCTTATCATGAAATAAATTTTCTCTTATATATTTCTCTCTAAACTTCTTCCTCAACCAGAGTTTTGGCGCATTTCAAGAAGCAAAAGAGTAAGATATGTTAGAAGTTTTTACTTCATCACATTCAGTAATCAGTTAGATTCATTACTTAACATATCATCTCTAAGTATGCTCTGTTGTTGCAACATACGTTGATCCTCCACATCATAAATTTCAAACATGTCATCATATACCATTCATTTAGCACATAAAATGTGTCATAATATAGATACGTTTGATCTTACTGAAATTAACGAACTCCGAGCAATTAACACATTTCTTACAGATTATATCAGTTATAAACAATCACACCCCAAATTTGATTTATGTAATCTAGGCACTGAACAATCAGATAGAATAAATCATCATCGAAAATTAGCATTATACCATGCTTTTAAAAAACTAATTACTAAATTCATTAACAAATCAAATGAACAAAATACATCTACACCTAGTCTTAATCACCTAGACTAAACATTACTCTCACAAGATTCTCTTTACAGGAACAAAGCCACAAACCATGTCTGTACATATATATAATTAGACCCTGTATAATTAAGCAAATATTATTTAATCCAGAGTGTGAGGGTTATATTAGTTAATCAGGTAAGAAGAATATTAAAAGTCAAACTTGTATTAAATAATCATGTCATACCAAACGCCTAAAATGTACTATTTACTTTTATTCAGAATTTAATACGGTGAACCAAACGAGCTATTAATGTTTTCATTCTACTTTATATTATTCACTAACAAGAGTCAACAGGGTGAAATAATATAGCAACGTTTACATTAGTCATATAATATAATTCCGCAATGTCCTACAGAAGTAACATTTTATCACAAAATATACAGCATGACAAGGACAAACCTTTTTTCAACAATAAATTTACACAACCTTAATCAATAAAGAGTTCCATTCTTAACTTGGAGCATACTTGCAACAACAAAGTATAGGAAGATTAGCAGTTTTTAGAGAAAAACAAATGTGAAGTATGGAAAGGGACAAGAAAAACTACCTGTTGATGGGCATGGAAGCAAAGTGCAGCAATCAGAGACCTAACATACACCTCTTTAATATTCATTCCCTGTCAAACAAATGAACATAGAAGAAATTAGGCATAAACTTACATCAATCATGTCTTTAATGAACAATGAAGTTCAAGTAATTTCATAGCAATTTTCTTAGCCATGTACAAAAAACTTACAGCAGATTGGAGGTTTGTCGAAGTAAATTTGACACCTTCCATGAAGAAAGCCACCGGGGCTAATAAGATAAAGGACATAATCGTGATAATTGAGAAGAGGGTGATGTTGTCCATAGAGTCCTGCCAATAAACATGCCACAGATGATGCACTGGTAGCAGACATGATATGACACAAGTATTACGTACATAAAATGCTTCCTCCATGCAAGAAATAAACCAAATAAAACCAACAAAGTCAACCAAATAGGTTTAGATTACCTCATTCTTAACCATGACTTTTTGCTTAGGACGTTTCGTTATTGATTGGTCAAATTGGAAGCCATAGCACTCCAAAAACCAGCCCTATTTCCAAAGAAATAAAATAAAATAAAAATGATTATTACATACAGTCAAGGTTTTAAAATACGTGAGGCGATACGAGGAGGTCAAGCCTCGATGAGGCGAGGCGGTCGCCTCAAGGCGATTGAGGCGGCCGCCTCAATTGAAAATGAAAAAAATTGAAAAATGAAAAAAAAAATTAGTGGAAGAGATGATATCTTCAACTCTTCAATGCAGTGAAATAGTGTTTACCAAAGTTTATTTTCAATAGCTTATGCGTTAAATAAATTAGGTCGTTTTAATTTAATTTATAATTTTATATAAACTTATTGACTGTATTTTTATAATTTTTTTATTACTTAATATTAACAGAACGACTCCTCGTATTATGTATATGAGGTGAGGAGTCGTTCTGGTATTCTGTATATGAGTTGTTGTTGTATTTTGGAGTTGTTCTCTCTGTTGAATGACTCTGCAGTTTTAAAAGAAAAAACTCATCGTTTTCTCGCTGCCGCGTTCGCTGCTGAGTCGCTGCCGCGCTCGCTATCGCGACGCTGCCGACTCACTGCCGCGCCCGCTACCGCGACGCTGTCGACTAGCTGTCGCGCCCGCTACCGCGACGCTTTCGACTAGCTGCCGCGCTCGCTACCGCCTCGACGCTGCCTCTACACGCCTCGACCTGAGGCGGCCTGGAGGCCACCGCCTCACGCAAAAAAGGCGGGAGCGACAACCGGTCGAGTTGAGGCTGCCGCATCGAAGCGCTGTGGTGACCGAGGCGTATGAGGCGCGCCTTGGGGCGGCGCCTCTGTTCGATTTTTAAAACACTGTGTATAAATATTATTTCTCTTCCGGACTAAAAGAAACAAGAATAACAGTAAAGACAGGTAAAAATGAGGGTACCTGGAGCTCAAATACGAACCCAAAAAGAAATACAATCCTTCATAGGACTTAAACTGCTCAAAGAGTTTAATGCATGAATCCGCACCCAATTGTTCAGAGTACTCTTTGCAAGTCTGCACAACAGTAGGGTTATTAGCATTCTCAAGGAACATTCTGGAATTAATGACTACAACTACCAGTAGTTCGTTACCTGCACAATAATCTGGAGGTTGCCCCTCAGATTAACAATTAGAAGATCCTTCATACATTCTAGAGCCCACTCACGGGAAAGGGTACCAAAGAACTCAACAAGTGCCTAAAAAACCAACAGGTCAAGTCACAATAAAGACTAGAATCACAAGATACATATTTAAGCATTTAAATAGCAAACCTGAGGCTCAATAGCGTGTGTATTCACAATAACACGTTTAATATCAGGCAACTCAGAATAGTGCTACAAAAGAAAAAGAAAAAAGAATGATATTAGTCCATGAAGTAAGAAAAGCACGAGCAAGAATTACAATGAGAACATGAATGCTCTTTACCTGAAGGGCCCGTATATACAAACCAGCTTTTTCACACAGTTGGGCAATACGTGGGCGATCATAGTGACTAAACATACCATTAGCTAAAATTGCATCAGCCACATTGGGAAAGGTCACAAGATTGATCTCCAAAACCTGAACATAAGTGAACATCAAGACTGTAATGTCACCAGACAACTATAATCAATTAATAATCACAAAGAACTTGAACAAAAAAGATATTAACCTTTGTCTGAAGAAATCCATGTTCTGGCAGATTTGGTTTCAGAACATCCAAAAGAAAGGCTGTTGCTTCCCGAATCAAGTTCCTCTGAGGGGACAACAAACAATTTTAATTACACAAAAATGTATGCATTTTATTGTTCTTCCTCTTATAATTATTACTACAATCACTATTGTTAGAAAACATATAACAATCAATATAATAATTACTAAAATGTAAGGATTTTATTGTTACTCCCAGGCAATACAAAGTTCTTCACACATTTGCCTCCCACACAGAAAACAGATAACAAAAATGTGTAGGCAAACCTCCCCATCAGTATTTTTCTTTGGGGTTAATATTCTCTAGAACACATGTTCAGCTAGGCAAAAAAAAAATACCATAAGAATGTTAGAAATGGAAAACCAGTTCACCGAACCTGAAGAAATAGATCGGTTATTGTGTTGTAGTCAACAGGGCAGCCTCCCTCCATTTGTGACATCATTAAAGCAAAATTAACAGCACCCTACCATGCAGAAAGCAGATGTATCACATATCAGAATGTGAACTTTTATTAGAACAAGAAATGAAAAGGAAAGGCCATTAATCCATAATGAAAGATAACATAAGACTTGGTGGATGTAGAAGTAAGACTGTTGACTAATAATGCCAAAACTTAAGACTCAGTCTTCAAACCTGGGGGTCTGTCCGCAATATTGTTTGCAGAAGAAACAAATAGTCAGGTGTATATCCAACCTGACATTACACAGAAAATGTTTCACAAGTATTAACAGATGTTAGTTTTTATATAAAAAAGATATTTAATCAACAATTCATATCTGATTTTAGCAACAAAAAAAATACCATCAAAATTTAAATATAAGACATGTTTTGCAGTAAACAACTCACGAATTTAATCGTGTACAAAAGTTTACAGTTTCTGTAAGATAAGAGTTTTACCTGCTTTGAGTATATAAGAATCTTGTCGAATTCCCTCCTTTCAGCAAATGCAGCCACAACTTTTGGAGTTGCCCTTGCTTTAATATATATCTTGAGTGCGAGGTCATTATCTACAGTCTGCATTGGATATATACTTTAACAAATCAGAAAGAATTAAAAGAAGACAAGGAGTAATAAATTTATGGACATTAAACATTAAGCAAACTTAACCACATAAACCAGGCAACAAGATGGAATGCATAAACCAGTGCAATTTGGAAGCCAAAAATGGAAAAAAGAAGGAAAGTAAAGACCCCAGAGCTATCTCAAGCAAGGTGCTCAAATGCAACTATCAGCATTATTCATGAATTGAATGGTTGATTTAAAAAGCATTGGAAGTTCTAAAAATAAGCAAAATATAAAACAAGTACATCAAGAATAAGCAGCAATGACCTCAAAAGTCTTCTACAAACTGACCTTCACAATATCTCCAAGCTCCTCACTACATTCAAGCTTGTCCTCAGCCAACCAATTCTCCAAAAGATTTTTCTTATTCTGATTTACAACAAGGCGTGACAATTCCAAGGACTCAAAAGCATTAAGTTTTCCCCTAGTCAACAGAGTCCCAAAGTACTGCAACAATGGTGGTGTTTGCCCAGCTTGCACTGGAACACTCTGTGCCACATGAATAATGAGAATAGCTCAGAAATTTAAATTATCCCATCCTTACAAATCACAATGCGAGGGAGAGAGAAATCATGAGGTCCTTGTTTCAAATGTAAACCTGGAACTTAGCAACCGTATCAGGAGTTCGAAGTAGTCCTTGTGGAGATTCTGCAGCAAGTTCTGCTGCCTCTTTATACTTCGCCTGAGAAAATAATTCTTGAAAACGCTGGACAACCTGGCAAAGAAGACAAACGTTAAAAAGTTGAGTGCAGTTCTTGTAGCATCATAAACTAATTAAAAGCTTACTCAAGGGTGACCATACAACTAAAAATAATCCTCAAACTTCATAGAAAACCAAGAAAAGAATTTCAAGCAACTCAAAGAAGAGAAAAGACTCTTTTCCTCTTCACCAAAGAACACTTGATCTGTGAAAGCTAAATTTACCAGATTTTCAGCACCAGGAAGGTTTCCTCGTTTGGCCAGATTAACAGCAAGTTCCAGATTGTTTAACTGAAATATAACCAAATTGATTAGTTCTAAAATACATTTCCTCTTTGACACTAGACACACACACAAAGAGAGAGAGAGAGAGAGAGAGAGAACAAGCCAAAAATTCTTAAGTAGTGTACCTGGCCACTAACAAAAGGTACAATTGTTGCTTCATTTACTGTTGCAAGCAAAACTTGGCCCCGTCTATTGACTGCATAGAACCCACCAACTGATGACGCATCAGTTGTCAAAAATATAGGATCTGGACTGATACGATTTCTGTAAACAGCACTAGCTGTCTCCAAATCATATACAAATAGTAGTCCTTGCTTTGTGATAACATATATTAAGCCATACTTTTGAGATATCTGCCGAGTAAAAACATGAGGTTTTAGACTCTATTAAACAAATCAAGTGGAACAATTAATCAACAAAATGCAAACTATACCTGCATTGATACTGGAAAATCATCAGCAAAATCAGGCGGAAAGAATAAGTCTGCTTGTTTCTTTGTAAATGATGGTTTGCCTAACATATGCATGGAATCATTGTCAGAATAACTGAATGTAACATGAAAGTACAGCCACACAACAAGATTTTGCTTCTGACCAAGCTAAAAATTTCAAATGAAGGCAAACTAAAATTCTTCTTCCTGAAATAGAACAATCCGTGGAGAAGGAAATATTATATAAAGGTTAAATGACCTGGCTGGGCACCAAGTTCTATAACATGTAACTTTGATGTTATTTGTCCAGCATTGAACGACTTTGAGGCAAAAGATATAAGAAGTGAAGGATTCTCATTCCCAGGCACCTGAATGAACCATGAAATATAGTAATATTACAGAAAATACAAACACAAAATACAAATTATAAGCCAAAATAGTGGCATCACTAAATGGCAGCTCATACTTTGAATGAAGCAAATGCAGCAGCATGTGCCTCAAGTGCCTGACTACGCTGCTGATCAACAGAGAAAAGTTGCATGTTCCCCTTAACCAATTGTGGCCTCTGTCCCAAGAGAAAGAAATGTGTTATGAAAAATATAGTATGGTTTGGTTAAATAATTAAGTAATTCCCATCTTTTACAAATAGTAAGTAGATAATGTTTCAACAGCTAAGGAACCTTTGCATAAGCTTCAAATTGAGACTGAGACAAGCAAGATCAGTGTTCTGTGACAATATGAAGATATACATGCTAACAGAAACTTTTGAATATAATGTCCTATCCAAACAATCTGTCATAAATAGGAACCATGCTTTCTCAACAAAGTTGCAAATGTGGATGGAATTAATACAGCAGCAATCACGACCTTTAACATTACCAAAAAGCATTCTGCCTCAGATTAGCTGATACGAATCCAAATATTATACAACTCATACCTTAACTGCCAAATTCAAACTCATATCACTCTTCCATATATAAATGTTGAAGCATCTAAAACCTTTTGAAATATTAGAACCAACCGAAAACTATCTGTTGACCAGTAATAGGATTGATGTAACACAGAACAGATAAATGCAAATATAGATACAGAGGCACATACCTCTGGAGGACCTTGGGCAATTCCAATCAGAACCAGCCACTTTTCAGATGGGTCGCATCTATAATTGATAATTTGATTATTCACCAGATTAGCAGTTCTTTCAAACACTTTAACAGGCTCGGAGTCACCTGTATAGAAGAAGGGGGTAAAAGACCTATAAAAGGAAGAGACTCGAGAAGGGTAATATTTATAAGTAACAAATAAAGGGGGTGCATTCAGCACTATTGCAAAGTCAAAGAATTAATAAATATGGCATATATAGAGATATAGAGATATAGAGATGAATTTTCCATTGAAGGAAAAGTAAAAGATACTTGCCTTCTATCGACCAATGATAAACTGAAGTTTGTGTGACCAGCGCAAGCATCTTGGGAGAAATCCATTTCCAAAACACAACCTAATGCATAGAAAAAGCAATAATGCCTAGCATGGTGAGATGTTACAGAGAACTATAAAAGTCAAACAAATGCACTATCATATCTCATAAATTAAAAGAGAAGCATAAGGTGTAACCTGCTCTGGCATCTGGTGAGACTTCACTTTGTCTTTCATTTCGATGTTAAATATTTGTAAGTGATCCTGAGTAGTTCCTGGAAGTTGAGCTTCAAACCCAAAAAACACAGATCATTAGGTGGTTAATGGGGCACCAAAATGAAGTCACACCTGAAATTGCAATCTACATCTAGGCTATGACGACAACAACAACAACAATAATAGCTGCACACGCACAAAGTCGTCAAACTCAAAGTAGTGATGAAAGCAAGAATTGAATGAAAATGAAAGACTATAAACATTTATAGCACCTTGTAATATATGTCCGCTATTCCCACTCCCAACCGAGTCGAATTGAATAAAACCTAAAACTGTACTCATTGCAACCAGAACTCTACTAGAGGCAAACAATCTTGATAGCTACGACTGCCTAATAAGATTCCTAAAAGCGAACGAAAGGGACCAAAGTAAAATCAACCATCTCCCACACTTATCGATCCAAAATAATCAGAAAGAATAAAGACAAGTTATAAGAGAAGGGTACCTTTAAGAGCGAGAATTCTTGAATTCGGATTCATCAAAGCGGAATCGGCAGTGATAGGGCGTCTGAGAGGCTGCGTAGGCATGTTCATGTCGATAATTACCACGCTATTCTGCGGCGACGTTTCTCTGACGCATATGTACTTATCGGATTCCATAGTAACATGGGTGAAATTAATGAACTGAGGATTGATCCCGAGGCCCGGCAACTGCAGAAGAAAACGAAATGGATGGAAACACAGTGAAAGGAATTAGATCTGAAGATTGAAATAAAAAAAAAGGAAGAAGGTGGAAGTAGAAAGTAGAAAGTAGAAAGTAGAGAAAGGGAAAGTTGATACCGTTAAAGACTCCTTCATGAGGATAGGGGCATTGGCGGCCGCCATGGTGGCCTAGATCGGGATTGGGATAGAGAGATCAGAGGAACGTTTAGATGCAGATCGAAAGAGAACTGCGGTGTCTTAAGCTCTCACTCTCACTCTAATTTTGATTTGATTCCACAAAATATGCCCAATTTGATGACTGAGAGGATTAGTTTTGGTCGGGGGCGGCCTGCCATGTACGCTTACTTTAAAGCCTGTGGGTCTGATAATGATGGACAAAGGATTAGTTTTGGTCCGGGGCATCTAGCTGGCCGCCATGTAGCCTTACTTTAAAGCCCATGGGTCTGACAATGATGAACAACACACGTATCGTATAGGGTCGCTCCTTCCTTCCTCCGTTTGCTTGTTTAAGTGGCGAGAACGACAAAAATAAGTCCTCTGTGTCTCAACTCAATACAAGTTAAATTTTATAATTAATAAAATATTTTTGAATTAAATGCAATATTATAATAACTAACTAATTTTTTTACTTAATAAAATCTCTAACACTAATTTTAAAATTCTTAAATTTCATCTCAACCCTAATTCACTTTTTTCCTATTATAGTGTTCATTTTGCTTGATTCGTAAAAATCAAATGGGGTGCGTGACTTGTATTCGAAAGACAAGATGCCTAAAGTTTGTCAACAAAACCATGTGGTTCATTTTGCTTGATTCGTAAAAATCATACGGGGTGCGTGACTTGTATTCGAAAGACAAGATGCCAACTGTTGTCAACAAAACCATGAGATTAAGCATGACTTTTTGGGGGCGGTTGGTTTAGAATTATTACAGATAACTTTAGTTATGTGATTATCAGAGTTTGGTTCGGGGTTATCACATATAACTAAGGTTATCTGTGATAA
>JANIMX020000480.1:1313698-1326523 GCA_024582655.2 Erythroxylum kunthianum
TTAATGATTTTAACCTTATGTTATAAATGCTAGCTTAGTCATCTTAGTTTAAAGACCACACATTCTTCCTTCTTCATTTCCACACACTTGTACACTTGGCAATTATACCAAATACAATACTTAATCATGTATTTATACTCATACATGTATGTATTGAAATGGTATGATGCTAATTGGGTGGGTCCCAATAAGTCCCGAAACTTTGAAAATTTTAAATATCTTAAATCAACTATTGTGATGTTACATAACCATCGAAATATATTGAACTTTATCAGGATCCATTTTGGTAACTTTTTCTAGAAATATGTAAAATTACTAAAATACATTTTTCGTCATTTTCACTGATTTTTCATTTAACGACTGGATACATTATTCACCTACTATTAACTACTTATCATTCATCATCGGAATAACTCATACATTTATTGATGCGTCGAAAAATTAAGGGGTACAACAAATTTGTTAAAGAAAGAGGTATTCCTATTACCATCCTTTAACTAAAGTATTATATATCTCTATTTCCAAATTGAGTTGTTGAAACCAACTTCTTGAGTATAGTGTAGTTGGGAAACCCTCTTCTTTATTTGTAACTCTTTGTTAGTGAGGGCATGAAATCTATTATTTTGAGCCTTATATAATCTTTTACTTCATAAATCTACTTGATTAGGATTCCCAATTTTCTTATAGTTTAGGATCCTTAGTTCCAAAAATAGAGACAACGCAATTGACTATGGTTCAAAGACATAAAGAGGTGAATGAACTATTCTAAATCCCATTAAGGATCAAGCTAAGGATGGCTTTAGTAAATTCCTAATAGACCAATCAAGGCTAACATAATATTAAGAAAGTTCCCTAGTAGCTTATTCTAACTTGTTAGGCATATTTTGCTCACCAATTTTACTAGGATGCTAGCAATTTTGAGTCCAAATGTTGATATAAAGGTTCTACTTCAGTCGCAACTTAATCCCCAACTAGTAGCCATAACCCTTGTAATCTTAGAGCATTTAAAATTAATCATGAAGCATTCCTTTATCTTGGAAAAAGTGTAAAAGAAAAAATTATCTGAATACTATTGGACACATTTGATGATTTAGATTACGATGTTTAATATTAACTGTTAAAGTGCAGTTATAATTTTAAATGTAACAAAAAACAATTTAAACTTCCTAAAGATAAGAGGATAATAGTGTAATACATAATTAAGAAAATTTTTGGATAATGTTCGTGTGTTCTCTACAAAGTTCCTTTAATCTGTCAAAACTAGAAGCTCATCTAAAGACTAAAAGTTCTCCATAAATATTTCCATAATATCCTCAATCATATCTGTAAAAATAGACATCAAACAGCTTTGAAAGGTTGTTAGTGCGTTACAAAACCCAAACGACATCCATCTCTTGGCCAAAGTTCCATAAGGACATGTGAAAGTGGTTTTCTCTTGGTCTTCTGGATAAATGAAAATATGATTGTATCATGAGTATATAAACAACATAATGCATAGCCAGTCACCCTTTCAATCATTCGATCCACAAATGGTAAAGGAAAGTGATCCTCCTTAGTCACCATATTGAGATTCCTATAATCAATGGAAATCCTCTAACCTGTGACTGTGCAAAGAGAGATCATCTCGCTACTTTCACTCTCTATCAATGTTATTCCTCGTTTCTTATATACACAATATATCGGACTAACCCATTCACTATCTAAAAAAACGTAAATAATACTTATGTCCAATAGCTTCACTACTTCCTTTCTTATCACTTCTTTCATGTGAGGGTTCGTCCTTTTTTGTCATTCCCTCACTGCCTTACTTCCTTTGTCAAGGTTAATCCTACATATCACCACATTAGGACATATGTCAAAACTTTTCCATCCGATGGATCTTATCCTCTTCCTAATGGTCTCCACCAGTCTCTTTTCTTGTTCCCCATCTAGCTGATTTGAAATTATGATGGATAAAGTGTGACCATTTCCTATAAAGGTATACCTCATATGGGTAGGTAAGGGCTTCAACTCAAGAGTGGGTGGTTTCTCAATGTAGGGTGGCACATGTGCTTCTATTCTTACTAAGATCTTTTGCTTAATTTATCACCCAACTCCTCCTTTTGTAATTCTTTTTCATCTTCTACCTCCCTAACACTAAATGTTTTCTCTTACACTCCTCTTGCCCTTATATACACTCATCCTCTATATCAATCTTCATACAATAGCTAATTTCCTTCAAATTTGTTATTAATTTATTCATGTTAAATTCAACTTGCTCATCACCAATCTGCAGAATAAGTTTCCCTTTATAGAAATCTACCAATGCTCTTTCCGTGTTCAAGAATGGTATAATAAGAATTAGTGAACAATTCCTATCCTCTTTAAAGTCTAACACTACGAAGTCCACCAAAATGAAGAACTTTTCCACCTTAACTATCATGTCCTCCACCACACTAAATGGGTTCTTTATACATTGATTTGCCAACTAGATGAGCATGGAAGTCAGTTTGACATCTCCTAGCCCCAATTTCCTAAAATTTGACAAAGGCATAAGATTAATACTTGCACTTAAGTTACATAAACATTTAGAAAATTCTAAATTATTAACGACACAAGGTATAGTAAAACTCATTCGGTCCTTCAATTTTAAAGGCATGTGGCTGGTAATTATGGAGCTACGGCTTTCAGTCAAGGAGACTGTTTCATTGTCCTCCCAAGTCCGCTTGTTTAATAGTATATCCTTGAGGAACTTCGTATACTTGGACTTATTTTCCTAAGCTTCCATAAAATACAAGTTGCTTTGCAATTTCTTTAACTTCTTCATGAACTTTGCAAATTGCACATCCATTTAATTCTTTTGCATCCTTTGTGAAAATGGAATCTTTGGTGCATATAAAGGGGGAGGGACATATGAAGTTTCCTCTTTCTTCTCTTCTTTCTTGTCCTTTTTCTCTTGTTCTTCTCCTTAGTAGGATCCAGTTTTCTTCTCAGTTGGTTCATCTAATTCTTTCTCATTTCTAAGTGTGATGACTTTCAATTTCTCCCTTGGATTAGACTCCATGTTGCTCGAGAGACTCCCCACACTTTGTGTAGACAATAAATTGGCTAATTGGCCCACTTGAACCTCTAGATTGAGGATGGAAGATACATAGTTCTTTGTAATTGATCAAACTTGGTTTCAATCCTCGTTTGGCTCTCATATTGACTCGTGACTTTGAGATTCAACACATCCATCAACTTGTCCATTTTTATTCCAATGAATTGAGCCTATCTTGTTAAAATCCTAGTGGGCCTTGAGCTCTCATTGGATCCCTGTAGTATTGTTATACCAAGATAATTTTGGGTGGTTCTTTCACCCAAGATTATAAGTATTAGAATGTGAGTTATTACCACCTTAACCATATTATGCTCCCATATAGTTGAGCTGCTCTATGTTTTTATTTTCCATTAGGAAGCAATCAGCTAAGACATGACTTTCTTATCCACATAACTTGCATCCATGATGAACTGCAATTGGCTAAAAGAAGTGGCTTTTAGGTTGTTTAATTATTTGACTAAGTTTGCTACTTCAACCTATAATGCTATCACTGAATCCACAGCAAGCACTCCTTTCTAATCTCTAAGGGTTGGTTGTTGTTTACTCCTCTTTGACGTCCATAGACAGTTGTTGTTTACCATCTCTATCTTTATTTATTTTCACTTAACCTTCTTGATTTAATGCTACTTGATCCTAGATATTTATTAATTATGATTTCTCTCTCTCGAGATCTAATCATGTAATCCTAGTTAAAATAGATAGAAATTGAATTGTGACTTCTCATTTTATCAAAACTCTTCCTAACTATACAATTGGATTTGAAGCAATCCTATGAATAACTGATATTCAATTAAGATCTCTCTTAAATTACCTATTAATTTGATGTTTATAGGTCTATTGAGTACCATCTCTGGCTATACAATACAACACAAATGATCCAATCTAATCTCTCGATTCAAATTGAATATAAAACAATAAACATCATAAGCATATTTCATGAAATCAAGAAAGTAAAGTTTAAAAAAAAAATAAAGACTAATTCCTAAAAGGAATTTAGCAATCCATTGATAAAACTATATATTCCAATTGAGTCATCATTAACATTCAACAAAAAACAAGGAAATAAAATAAAAAAAAGTAGAGAATCGAATCTAGATGTCCTATTTTCTTTCCCTTAAAGTAGAAACAACAACTTTTTTCTTCAAAATTTTCTCTTTTTGATTTCCTCTTTCTATCTTATCCAGCTGCCTTTCGGTGTTTTTCACTTCCTTTTAATAATGATAATCCCTCTAGGTTTTTTTAGGTTTCTTCACGTATTTTTGTTTCAAAAATATCCTTGAATTGTCAAAAGTATAAAAAAAACTTGCAACCTATAAAGTTTCATTGCACAATCGTGTATTTCATACACAATTATGTCAGATATGGTTGTCCAACTCCTTCATCTTTTCTTCAATTTTTCTTGTCTCCATTCATCATCAAACATATCAAACAACCCTAGAAACATACAATTAAGATCAAATTATTGCCCTAAACAACAACCAATGAAACAAAACACATAAAGACACTAATAAGAACATAAATCTAAGTCATAAACACGTGATTATCATCTAAGAAAACACTACAAATACACTCTAACACCTAGAAAACACAATATAATTGACATTTATCATCTATCACCAAAAATATCACAACTCATTAGTTGTTTTGGTTAAACTACTAAACTCATATTATAAATCTTCTTACTCAAAGCTTCCAACTTCACTTCTAATGTTTTCACCATATCAATATTATAAATACCACATGATTTTAGCTTTGACCTCGAATTCCCTTGCTGTTAATTATTCATAGTTTTATTATCAATCAACTATTGCAATTCCTTAGGAGTTTTAACGTTAGTACTCCTACCCAAAGATGTAGCAATCAACTACTTAGATGGATGACTCAATCCACTATGAAATATTTGTATTTGTAATCCCAAATCAAGCTTATGGTTTGGAAACTTTCCCAATAAATCCTTCTACCTCTTCCAGGTATTATCAAACATCTCATCCTTAATTATCTAAACGAAAATATACCATTCCTATGTTTTTTTTGTATTGGAGGAAAATGTCTGGCTAAAAATGTTTCGACAAGACCATCTAAATGGTAATAGATCCTAGAGGCAAGGATTTTAACCATGATTTAGATCTATCATTCAATGTAAAAGATAATAAATTCAATTGAATCACATCTTTTAAAACTCCATTAATCTTAAAAGTATCACAGATTTTCAAATGTATATGTATGTATGTATGTATGTATATGGATCCTCATACAACAAGCCATTAAATTATGTAAGTTGTTGAACCATTTGAATTACGTTAATCTTGATCTCAAAATTGTTAGTCTCCACTATAGGCTTAGTCATGCTAGATTATGTCCCATAAGTGATGGTCTAGTATAATCTCTTATAGTATATTGTCCTCCTTATCATGCCATTATATTTGGCAATTGTAGCCTCAGAGCGTCTAATTATCTTTAACTTCTTAGGTTTCTCGCCCTTAAGTTCCAAAGTAAATTCCTTTTAATTTTTAGATGTAGATCAAGTAATACTCCAAGATTAGTCTTATCTATAAACCAAAGTACCAAAATCCTGAAATTTAACAAACAAACACAAGATCAAGAAAGAAAGTTCCAAAATAAAATAAATAAGAAAATTTGATTAGATTGATAAAAATAAAGTGTTCATAAAATCTTATTACCTGATAACTCACCAAAAACTTGATGTATATGATTATGATTCAAGAAACACTAAAGATCAACTAGACAAGTACACCTGTCATTCTTACGGTATAGTCTAGTGAACACAAGTACAAGTACAAGTACTAGTAATAATTATCTTTCTATTATCTAATTTAATTAAATGAATAATTGACTTAAAAATAATTAACTAAACTAAAATTGCTAATCTAAAATAATAAGCTAAAAAATAACATGAATAAAGCAATTAAATAGTAATCAATATCTAAATTAGAATCTCCTAAGAACCTTGCTATGTTTAAATTTATCTTGATTCAATTGTTAACATCGGTTTCTTGGACTTGATTCAATTGTTAACACGGATTTCTTGGAATGATAGAAATTTTAATATTATAACCATATTCTTTCTCAAGAAATACAACTTTTACTTTTAAGTTGATTGATTGAAATCTCTTTCTAATTAAACCCTTTAAGAATGCATTAACTTATTCTATAAATTCATTTATTAGATTTAATTTTAACCCAAAATATTTTTGTGGTTTTATTTATAAGATTCCATGCAACTCTTATTATTCGTGCCAAGAACTATTCATACATATGATTTCTTAATCTCTATATATGAAGTCCGAAATTGAATTAAAACATTATCAAATTCTAATCCAAACACAAAAAATAATTGTGAATAATTTATAAAAAAAACTTGGGTCTTTGATTATATTAAAAAATCAATCTAAACAACAAGTTCAAAGGTTCATCTCATTTAGATTTATCCCAATTTAGTTCATATTAAACTAAATAAAAACCAACAAGAATAAATAAAAGAACTCATTCTCATTCATCTTGAAATATTAAAGTTCTTCACTTGAATTTCGATAGGAATCTCTTCATTATCTCCAAAGTTGCTCCTTTCTTGTCTGTAATTGCTCAAATTTAGGTCTGTTTTATTTGATGTTATCATAACAGTCCCCCTAATATTTTTATATCAAAATACCTTAAAATTTTCGTAAAATTACCGCTAACATAGGTTCAACATGAACTTATATTGCACCCATGTTATTTAACCTCAAACTTTGTAAAACTTATCGTCAATATTAATCTCCAATACAGATCCATGTTGGCCTCGTGTAACTTAGCCATGAATGGGGATTGGACATGAATCCATGTTGGAGTTATGTTCCAAACTCTTCCTCTAAAATAGTGTCAAAATTGCTCCAGTTTGATTTGAATTTGTTCCTTCTTTATTGGAGATATAACACAAGAACTAAAAATAATATATAAACTAAATTAAGTGCTAAATCCTTTAAAAAAACAAGAAAAATGCTCTCAAAATCATGCTAAAAATATAACATAATTAGCACTTTTCTAACATTTTGTAATAACAATAGATAATTAAACATATTATGGGAGCGACAAAATTAGACATGTAAGATCAATAGAGAAACTAAATGTATCAATGAAATTCAACCAAACATATTTTATTTTTAATAAAAATAAAAATAATAGCACGAAACATGAAATCAATAACAAAACAAAAAAAATCACAATAAAAAATGAAAGTGTAACCAAATGGACCCTAAAATTTTGTATTAAAATTGCACTTAACTTACGTAGTAGCCTGGATTTAAAAGTTGATTAGAAAATTAGCAATTTAAAAGAAAAGAAAAGAAGTGTATTATTCTCCAATAATTAGTAATTTAATGTAAGAACTATAAGATTAAATATTACATATGCAGTTGGCATTGTAAGTTGGTTCCTCCCAACAAGACATTACATAAATTCTCAAGTATTTTAATATTGCTTATAAACCGCGTTTTTATTTCGATAATATTACACCTATACCAAATACATATATTAATACAAATAGAACATATGATATTAACAACAAAAAGTCCATATCCAAATACTTCAGTCTTTTGAAAATGGACTATTTGTTAATAACCTATATTTGCATTTTTTTTTATTACTCCAGACTAGATATATTTACATTGTAATGATAAAAGTAAGTATTGAACTCTTGTACGTAAAGCATTTTTGTAAGAATTGGGTTAATAACATGAAACAAGTACTCTCCGTATTGCAATAATCAAAATGTGATTCACATCTAACCTTTCACTCAAGGTTAAGGGATGTCCACAAAGTGAGCTCATATAGTGAATTGAGACACTGCTCATTATCAAAACATCAAACTAATATGATTCTAAAACTAATTAGACCATTTGCACCACAACTACATCATCCTTTCTTTTCTTATTGACCATGAGCGAAAAGCTAGCTCTACTCATTTTCTGAGGTTGAAAATGGTTGAGAAAAATGTGATCCCCCTTGAATTTGAAGAGGGGTATTCAAGTTATGGGCTTGAACAAGGTGTCCATGCGTACACAAGCAAGCCCAAAATCAATATGATTGCTCCTCCAACGAACCCAGTGGGCAGAGAAGACGCAACTCCAAGATACGGTAAAGGTAACGTGAAGACGTACACAGATAATGGCACTGTCAAGTGAAGCCCAGAAGCAAAGACCCTTCTTAGTTCTCACTCATAAACAGTATGAAGGCTTATGAACTTCGAGCTCTTTTGCTTATTCCAATAAATCTCTAACCTGGGTGAATAAGCACTAAAATGGAAGGATGCGTATCTCTAACGCATTATATTTTTGTAATTTGTCAAAAAAGATATGTAAACCATAGGGAACCCGTTTTCCGTCATTTCGCTCAGTGTCTTGCTGAAAATTTTAGGTAGAAAATAGGTAGTTGCTTGCCTATTCGGCAGTCTACATTTCAAGACGAAGCAGCACATACCTGAAAAAGTGGAAGCAAGGGAAGATACAACAGCCGAGGAGATCTTTAAGAGATGCAGCAATGATATGTTAAAACCCATGTTAACTATTATGAACAGCAACGGTAGAAGCGGTGCACCATCACATCCTATCACAGCCAAAATATAAGGTAAAAATGTAAGCCATTTGTGGCTTTTAGCAGCAATAGACAAACTAACAAACTTCCTCATGTCAAGACTTCCCACCATACGGACAGACAGCTTCACGTGTAATTCAAGAATTTTTACTTGTAAGGTGAAAGGGAATATAGATATCAACAATCTTAAATACTTATTGCGGCCTTTTCAAACAGAAACTAAAACAAAACCAAAAAATTATGAGAAGACAAAGAAGTATTAGTCTCAACTTACCACTTGATAAACTACCCATATTAAGAAAGCACACTGCACCATCTCTAAGATAGTTTGGAAGTTGACTAAACGGTATACCCCATAACTTTGACATAAAAGGTATGAGAAGGCATACAAACAGTGCCTTGACAAAGAAAACAAACAACAAAGTTAGCATTACATTCTTTCTGGAATACTAACACAAGATTTTACATGCTAAGATTCCAAATTTTTGTAACTGCACTGAAGTATACCTACTTGGAAAGCAGATCCGTAGGAGTTTACAACAAACAGATCTACTGAACCACCCTGTGGTACAAGGATCATTACCACATCAAAATTTCTCTAAAGCATAAATTCCTTGAGAAAAAAACAAGAAGCAAACTAAAGTTGGTGAAGTCCACCTTTATCATCAGACAAACAAGAACATTTTATTTGGGAGCTCCCAAACTAAAGGTCACATCAATCCTTTTTCTATTTTAATTTTCTGGGGTCATTATATAAACTGAAAGAATATATCTATTTAAGAATATAAATGGTTTTAGCCACAGCAAGTGCAGTGAAATGCCATTTTTCTGCTGCTATAAAAGAACTCTGAGATCCTTTATGGTAATACATCATAGGTCCAGAATAATATACCTTTAACTGTTGGCCAGCCTCTAGGAATATAATTTCCTGAAAATAACAACTTAATCCATCAATACATAACCTATATATTAAGCTCAAAAAATCTTGTGAAAAAATTGTAGAGATTACTAACCTTAAGCACTGTATCAGCAGCTTGCAAGAAAAAAGAAAATATCATCAAAAGACTCCAAAATATGCCAGCTTCCTTCAAAGAATGACCAGAACTAGATCCACTGCAGAAAAACAAGTAGGTTCTCATGGTGAGGTGTGTCTAACGATGTTATAAGAGGAAAGGATATCTAACTAAAGTTTTTAGTTTGCTAATAACTGTCACTGAAGTATGGATGGGAAATGGTTTGAATCTATCAAAATTTTCTGCTCTTAGACAACAAATATTCAAGTATAGCAACAAATATCATCCAACAAAATTACACATCTCTCGATTGATAAGGAGAATTACAAGTATCATCCACCAAAATTAGAGATGTCTAGCATTAATATCATGCTTCAGTTGTGCTCGAAGATGATCGTGAAAGTTTTACCTTGCTACAGTTATGACTACACCAACTGCAACAAGTAAGCATCCAAGTAACTGATTGAATCTATATCTCCTCCCAAGAACAATAGTTGACAGGAGAAGCTGCCATATGAGAAAGGTCTGAAACAAGAAATAGGCAACATGAACCATCTAAATTGCTAATTTCCATTTCCAGAAAAGGATGTCTGGAAATGTTTACAGGCCAATGGGCATGTTAACCCAGGATTGCTTTTTTACACAAAAACCATATGTTCCAAAATTCTTCAGACATCCACTTTGGGCAGGCCCTTAAACCTGCAGTTAGAAACTAAGAAAATGATGCTGAATTAAAGCTCTCCACTTTTATCTATTTTGTCAAAACTATTATCTGATATGTAAGTAGTGCTAACTATCCATAAAAGTCTTCAGAAATAAATAATCCCATTCAATTCCTCGTTTGCTAGCTGACATTCCTCTCAGTTTAGACATCTTTTCTAGGATTATCTAGTGTTTGTAGTGGTTCCAGAACAAAGCCGAAAGTAACTGATCAAAGTGACCCTTACCTGAGATAGAATTGGAATTGATGCCCCAGAAAGAATAGCTGATTCAAGGTAGAAACCCAAACAAAATGTGTAAGATTTTGACACACTTCTTGTGAATGACAAACTCATAAATATAGATGTAACATAGTAATGTTAAAATCTGGAAGTAAATTATTCGTAACTTGTAAGAATATAAATTGAAAACTAAGAGTTCATATCAACTTTCAACCTTTTTCCTCTTCAATTTTTTTTTTTTTTTAGCACAGAGCAAACTATTCTTTCGCCTTTTACTAAACAACTTTCAACCTTTTGAACCTTGGTAGATGAGTTCTATGGGCATTAGGCTATATCTTTGATGGATTATCTTGATTTTTACTGCTCAAAGTAAGCTTAAATAAGGATAATCCTCCAAATTATAGTGAAATTTTTTGAAAGGAAAAAATTCAGACCAGAAACTCCAACAAGCAACCTCTTTGGACCATTATTATAGTACATTAGAAATCTATTTGGATATTGTTTATTTATTGACTTCTCCATCCAACCAAAAAATTGACAAAAAAGTATTTTGATGATAGTGTAAGATATGTATGGCCTGGAAATCAGAAAGTATGGAAAAGAGATAGAAATCAATGAGGCATATATCACCTGCAGCTGCCATTCCAGTTGCTGCAGCAAGAGCCTCCAGGAGTCCAACAAGAAGAAATGGAGCCTTGGGCATAGCAAGCATCTCATCCGTAACAATGCCAGCACGGTACCGCACATGCAAAACAGTAAAATATACAAGAAGGTATCTGGAGAAAGACGACATGAAATTTATTTTTTCACTTTTGAGCTCGTCCCAATAATCTAGGTGAATTTTTGTTACAAAAATATAACATTGAACAAGCGTAAATGTATATGCAAAATATTAGGAAAAAAACGTCACTTCATGCATCTATTACAATTTTAAAGTCTTGGGAAATAAAGATTTGTTTTTAAGAAACCAAGAACTTGGGAAATAAAGATGCATAGGCATTAGTAACAATTCCTAGCAGCTTGGGGCGTGAGAGTCATTTGAGGAGAAGTGAAGGAGAGATTGGTGATTTGATCAAAATATGATGTGAAGTGTAAAAGCTTTTAAGGGACCACAAATACAAAAGGTAAAGTCGGCGACAGAAAGTGAACACCAAGCGAAGTAGTAGTGTTCAACTAAAGGCTAAAGCATACTATGTGGCGAATGGTGATGCTTAGACATGCTTGACTCCACTTCTAAGGCTTTCGTTCAACATGGACCCACCACTAGCCGCCTATCAATCCATTTTTACTTTTTCTTTTTCCATCTTGATTATTTTTTAATTTTTCTGTTAAAGGAGCGGAAGGCCTTCGTTCATTCAAATCATATTTCACTTTTTATTTGGACATGGATCCTTTTCCAAGATTAAAAAAAAATTAAAGAAAGCGTTACATTTTTATTCCCCAAAGCAAAGCCGGCTCAATCATTCTATCGAAAAAGATTATTCTTATCTGGCGAAGAGGATGTTTAAAAGTTAGGTAACAAACCATCGCCTTCCATATCAAATGCAACAAAAGAAAAGCTTGATACAGACACAAGTATTCGCGATGAACCAGATTCAAATGCCGATGACTTGTCCATTAAGGATTCAATAATGAACTGGCTAATCTCTAAGCAAGGAAAATTCGGGGCGAACCCAATCTGATAAATGGCTCGTAGCCAATAAAGAAAGGGAACTATGTCTATGGGCAGGTTTTTCATAATAAGGACAATTAAACAAGTGTTGGCTCCCGGCTATAGAAAGCGCTTCAGCCACCATATTTCGGAGCCAACCAGACCCCAAAATTCACATGACCAAAATTTATTATTCGGTTGTTATTATATAACTAAATTGTCGGAACAATAACATATAAATACCAGACATGTAATTTATTGGTTTCACACAATCCTAAGCAAGTTTTAATAAATGTCAACGCCAGTACTGCATTGTACTGTTTCCAACCCGACACATATCCATCTCATAGATCTCTGGAAGCAGTAGATATAGCTCTGGCAACAGGCAAATCAAAAAATACACACATATCAAGCAAAGAGTTGGGGAAATTACCCGAAAGTAGCAAGCTGCGCGAGAAAGAAAGGGTAGTGTTTGAGAGGTACTAAAGCCAGTTTATAGAACACCCGATTCCCTACACCCAACACCACGGTAACCGCCGCAGCTATCACTAC
>JANIMX020000480.1:1388376-1399448 GCA_024582655.2 Erythroxylum kunthianum
CTCAAGGTGCGTTATTTGCTCTAAAAGTTGATCTGTTTATTCTTTTCTCTTCCATTTTTTGCTCGTGGGACTAACAAATGCATGTTGTGGGGAGTTGGGCATTGAATGTAAACCTATGTTGTGGGGAGTTGGGCATTGAATGTAAACCTCATAGATGATATTGGATTATCTCTATTTGCAACAATTTTCATTTTAAAATTTCCTTTTTATTGCAAGATTTTGAGGCATAAACATTTTGCAGTTTTTTCTTGCAACTTCATCTACTTGATAGTCACTATGTAAAACTTTGGTTTGTTTCCTTTTGTAAACATCAGGCTGAGACCTTAGAGGATTTGTATGAGTGGAAGACTGCCCTTGAGCAGGCCCTCGCGCAAGCACCAAGTGCTGCTCTTGTCATGGGACATAATGGAATTTTTCGAAGCGACACAAATGATGCTATTGAAGGGTCTTTTTATCAATGTTTGTTCATCTCATCCATTCATGTGCCATCACTCTCTCTCTTATCTATGGCAATGATCTTATTTGATTACGTTCCACTGGATTTTAATACTTATTGACTAGGTTATTCAAAATTATCAGGGAGGGATAAGCGTCCTGTTAAGTCATTGGTTGTTGGTAGACCAATTTTGCTGGCCCTTGAAGATATTGATGGAGGACCATCATTTCTTGAGAAGGCTCTTCAATTTCTTGAGAAGTATGGTGAGTCAGGATTCCAAATGACATTTTGGCATTTAATTTTACATACCCGCCCAACAATGCAAATGTAATAATGCAAACAAGGAAAATCTCTGTTTTCCTAAAGATGGGCTGTATGGTGTTAAATGTTTGCAACAGGAACCAATGTTGAAGGAATATTACGACAATCAGCTGATGTTGAGGAGGTTGACCGTAGAGTTCAAGAATATGAGCAAGGTACTCTTTCAATTTAAGTTAATGACTCTTGAATGCTTTTGATGTATTAATGCAACTTCCTAAGGGAGAGAGACGTTAAATTCATTGACCCTTCCAATAGAGTGAAACTACAATCTGTGATGCCACCCCTGCATAGTCTGGTGATAAGTCAACAATCTTATGTTTTACTATGTTGACATTATTTTCTCTCCAGAGCTGATAATGGTTTCAGCTTGAATGGATCTTTATTGTAGTGAATTCCTGACTTTCTAAGACTTCCGAGAAGGAAGTTACCACTTATTTTTCTCTCTCAATTATAGGGAAGTCTGAATTTGAACCAGATGAGGATGCTCATGTTATTGGTGACTGTGTTAAGGTAATTTCTGACATTACGTGGTGGATTTCCAACAGTAGACTTCTACTTGATGATCTAGCTTACAGTTTGAATGGCCCTTTGATCTGCAGCATGTTTTGAGGGAGCTGCCCTCCTCTCCAGTTCCAGCATCTTGCTGCACTGCTTTGCTAGAGGCTTATAGTAAGATCCATTTTGTATCTGAGTGTTTGTTCTATCTGAAATTGGTCTTTGTATTCATTTCTTTGAATTTAGGACAAATAATACTGAATCAAATGTTATTGTTGTTGCATTCATTATGAATGCGGAACGCTATTTGGATTGCATAACTTCATCAATGCTTTTGGTTAGTACTTAACTTTCTTGTCAAATTGATGAAAAGCTAATATCCCTCTTGCATGAATTTGCTGGTTTGTAGTCCTTACATTGAAAAGAAAGGTTAACAGTCTTTTTTATCTTGTTAGCTTTCATTTTCATGTAGCACTGAGGTAGCTTTACATTCATTTTGAAATTTTTAGATGCTTAATGCACAGATAGCACGCATGCTTATAATGTTTCGATGCTGAGTAGCTTCTGGATGCTTGAGATTTATCCTCACCAGCTTCAAGTTACCAATTCTTAGCAACTACCATCATTGTGTCACTATTAATCATATACAAAACTGCATTATAGTTTTTGGATCTCTGAATCTTAGAGCATGAATGGCTGAAACTATTTGAGAACTACTAATTCTGATATTGGAATCAACTTGTTTTGCTTAAGCAAATCTAGGATTTTGGTACATATGGAAGTAATTCTTTTATTCTTTGTTTAATAAGTGGATTATTACATCTGGTAAGGAGTTTCCTTCTTTGTTGCTAATGTAATAAATTTTTTCCTGTGTTCTATTGGATAAGAAATTGACCGAAAGGATGCACGGGTTAATGCAATGCGCTCTGGAATTTTGGAGACATTTCCTGAACCAAACAGGCGGTTGTTGCAAAGGTGATTCTCTCCTTGAATAAATCTTCTCCAGTTGCACCTGTGGAATTGTTGAATTTGCTGTGGTCAGCTTTACTAGTCATACTGTGGATATGGACTTCAAAAATCATTTAACATCATGACTTAATTTAATGCTTCTGCATCTTTTTCTTGTCCGTTCTATCTATTTTTCTTTTTCGATTTCTGTTTTCCTTCTTATCTTTAAAGCTTGAGCTTGTTGCTTTTAGCAATTGACGATTAAATGATTACCGTTGACAGAGAAAGATGGCAGTGATCAATTATCCAATTTAAAATTTTCTTAACTTTTATATACTTGAGAGCTATTCTTCTATTAAAAAGTTTATGTGAGAGAGCAGTGGAACATCACTGTGCAAAATTATTTAAATTCAGTATTAGCAACTTATACTGAATTGAAGCTGTCTGCTCATATCAAACCTGCTTTGTTAACATGAACAAGCAATTCTGCATTTGAACATCTGAATACTCTTTGTCTAGGGATAAGATTAAGCATGTGAAAAGTTGTCATGTGTATTTTGAACTTATATTCGATAGCGCTGCTAAAGGGAGCTTGAATCTGAAAATTTTGCTTCTTTGATGAACACCATAATATTCATACTTTCTTGTTTTTCAAATTTTCTCGAAAGTTTTCTTAATGTGCTTGCACATGTAAACGTCTGCGTGAATCTGAATATTAATTTTCCATGGGTGCTTTGCAGAATATTGAAGATGATGCATATTATCTCCTCTCATTCTCATGAGAATAGAATGACTTCATCTGCTGTTGCTGCTTGTATGGCACCCTTGCTATTGCGCCCTTTATTAGCAGGTGAATGCGAATTGGAGGATGAGTTTGATATTAATGGAGATAATTCTGCTCAGCTTCTTGCTGCCGCAAATGCAGCTAATAATGCTCAAGCAATCGTTACTACACTTTTGGAGGAGTATGAGAATATTTTCGATGTAAGATATTTGCACTTTGATTGTGTTGTAATATTTGATATTCTTGGTGGTATGCAATTGTTAGTAGTATAAATCTGAAGTTTTGGCAGAGTTTGCTGTATCTTAAATTGTTTTGTTTATTGGTGTCAATTAGGTTTGTATCCTTTAGAGGAAAGAAGCACATACTTTATAATACCATTGTTTGCTAAGTTCATTTACCATTGGAAATTTATGGAGCTAAGCTAGAAAGTAAAAGTAATGATAAAGTTAGCAAGCTGACATCATTGCTATTACTGTAGATTGTATGTTTGTCCTACCAGTCTGCTGTAAATCAGTAAACGTCAGTTTTATGTGAGAGAAATCCTAAAATAGATGGTAGATTTAAGTGTCTTGTCCAGCCTACCTTTTTTTGGTAACGATGTCTCGTATGTTATTTCAGGATGAAAATTTACACAGATGTTCCATTTCAGCTGATTCTCGGATTGAAAATAGTGGCAGTGAAGATTCCTCTGATGATGAAAATACTGACATAAAAGACAATGGCTACCATGATGCAGAGAATGAAGTTGACCATGATACAGATGAAGATCATGAATGTGTGATCAGTGGAAAATTAAGCGAAAGTAGTGGTTATGGTGGCAGTGACCTTTATGATTATAAGGTTCTCTCTTATTCTTAATGATACTAATTGACAATTTTGTTTTTGGCCACTTCATTGCTCGAAAACTATTTCTTGGAACTTTGAACCATGGCATCTCATAGTTTCATTACATTCCACTTAGGCCTAGAAAATACTAATTTCCTCGCTTTCATTTTGCTATCCTCCAAATTTCCAAGTGAAAAAAAAGATCTAGCATGAACTTCTCTTTCCACATCTTTTTCTCGTCATGGTGAATATAATTAGTTTAGGATTTGAGTTTATACTTCAAACTTACACTTTTTATTTAAATTATTTTATTGTTCTTGTTTTCATTTTATTAGGAGTGTGAATTGTTGACTTAGGTCCATTTCCCTCTAAAGTGTAGTTAGAGTCCAAGTTCAATTAGGATGGAGTTGAAAATGGTTTTTTATGGGCTAGAAAATTAAGTTTTGTGGACGGAGAGAGATTTTTAGAATTTAATTTCTATTTATGTAATACTTTCTTTCCTAAGAGTGATAATTAAATATTTCATTAGTAATTGACATCCATCTACAATTTACACCCTATTTCTATTTTCAATTGTAAATTAGAAGAAAGTAGTGAATTAGGTTTATCCTAATCATCAATATGTTTTATACACATACTGAAGTTATTTACATATGTAAATTTCAACACTCCCTTTCAAATTGAAGTATAGTTATTGTCAATGCCTAGTTTAATATAAAGATACAAAACTTTTGGACCTTATAATGGTTTATTTTAAAAAAAATCAACCTTATAATGAATTTTGTGATTAGTTCTCTGGATATAAATTTTCTTTGATGAAATGACAATCTGCTGTTATATGTTTCAGCCTCTAGTAATAGAGTAAATTGGAAGCAATATGTAGCACTGCTTGATATCCCATATTAGTCTCATATGAGTAGAGTAAGTTTAGGGGAACAAAATCCAGTTTCCTCCAAAAAGTGATGCAACCACAATAAATCATATGTGTATTTCACATAGTCCTGTATTCAACTTGTGCACTTAAACAAGTCACCACATTCTACTTTTTATTCTTCTATGATTATGGATCTCCTCACACAAATACATAATAGCCTGAAGTAGAATGTATATAATGTGCATCTGTATGTCCCAATATATTAGTGGGTTTATAATTATGATAAGTCCTTATTTAGGAGTCCTTTTGATGTAACGAACAATGCATGATGCTCCTTCCCGATGTTCAACACTAGGAGAGGATATAAACCTACTCACCACGCTCACTACAACGACAATATCAAATCTTAGTAATAGTGAGGTGCAGTAACTTTTCAACTAATCTACGATATTTGGCTAGATCAAAATATGTCTCCTCCAGATTAAATGCATGTCTAATATTTGGGATCTATGGGATGAGATCTAAATAATCCTGTCCCCTCCAACAAATCAAGAGAATATTCCATCTCAGGAAAGTAAACGCCCTTCTTGGATCGTGTTACCTCAATGTCTAAAATACTCTAAAGGGATAATGTCCTTGGTTTGGAACTGTTGTTGTAGGTAGACCTCTAATTTAAAGATCCTAATTGAATCATTTGTAGTCAATATAATATCATTTGTATAGGCAATTATAAGGATGAGTCTTTGTGCTCTATAGCAATAAAACACAAAATGATCCAATTGACAATATATAAGTCTCTGTGCTCTATACTTAATCTTTCAAACCATGCATGAAAGATTGTTTGAGGCCATATATTGTTTTCTTAAGGAGATAGTCATACTCCCCCCTGAGCAACAAACTCTGATGGTTGCTCCATGTAAACTTCCTCCTAAAGGTTACCATGAAGAAATGCATTCTTAATATCATATTAATGCAAGGGCCAAGTAAAATGGGTAGTTAGAGAGATCACAAGATGAATTGAAGTAATCTTCATGAGATGAGAGAATTTGTACTCGTAATCTAGACCAAAGATTTGAGCATAGCCTTTGGCCACTATATGAGCCTTAAGCCCATTGGTAGTCTCATTTAGAAGACCTTTAAATATGAGCACGTGTCTACAATTGCATCATGAGGTAACCTTATAAGATCCTAAGTACAATTCCAATGAAGAAGTGTCATCTCCTCATGCACTGCATCTTGCCATCTAAAGTGAGTCAAAGCCTCAACTGTTGTCTTAGGAACATAATTAGAAGACAATGTGGAAATAGACGTATTATATCAAGGAGATTAAGGAAGAAATATGGTGAAGAGTGTAAGACCACAAAGAACAATAGGTATCCATTTTTGAGGATTGTGGATTTGAAAAGGTCGGCAAAGTAATGGTATGTGAAGTACATATAGCCTGAGGCTCACATTGACACTTGATGGGGATGTTTACACACCCTGTGGAGCATAATATCGCCATGTATAGACTCTTAGATTTGTTGGGGGTAGAGATAAGGTCAAAAGACTACAGTATCTAAAGGTTAAGTATCACCAGAAAGAGGACGAACAAATGGAGATAGAGAGTAGGATGTAGGAGATTTAGTAGTAGGGAAAGGTAATTGGGATTATATTCAAAGACTAGTGAATAGCACAAATATCATTTTTAAAGCCTAGGTAAGCCAAGAAACATACAAATTTCTACCTTTGGGGAGAGTAGTTTAGGACCGAATCCAAGGAGATGGACAAATCATACACACCCAAATTGAAGGCATCCCAAATTGCCTTCGTTGTAGGGAGAAACATATACGTATCAGGAGTTATAGAATTCCATAACCATGACATGATCATTAAATCCTCTTCTTCCCATGCTTCAGATCCTGCTATTCCGCTCTCAAGTGCTAGCTCCAGTAGATGACTCAACTTCCCTTTTCCTTTCAGGAACGTTTGAGCCAGTTGAGGCCATTTTAGATAATTTGTTCCATTCAGTCTGTATGCTGCCTGGATGTTTTGAAGTTCTCCTGTGCTTCGAATAATCAGTTCTTCCTCTATGGTTGAAGACAATCGTGGTGATGGTATTCAAGATGTAACATCCGTCATGATTAAATAGGATCAAATAGTAGGTGGAAGTAAACAACAATGAATAGGGAGAAGAACCAGCAATGGCTGAAGAGAGTAAGGAACGAATCAACAATTAAGGTTGGGATTAACAAGAAGCGAAGGTGGTAATTTCAAAAGCTCTAAAACATTGAATGGGACTCACCCAATAACTATCTGAAATCTGTTAAACGATACCTGCATGCAGGAGCTTAATAATTTCTTTCTTTACCACCACTTTCATGGTAGGTTTTAACCTTCTCTGTCTTTCTCTCACAGTTTTACATCCCTCATCTAAATGAATATGATGTATTACTACACTGGGGCTTATCCCTCTAATATATGAAATTTTCCGTCCCAATGTTTTCATCCTCTTTTTGATTATGTCAAACACTTTTTTTTGTACTACATCCAATTTGTTCGATATAATGATTGGTAGTGTATGACCCTTACCTAAAAATGTGTATCGTAAATATGTAGGTAAGGGTTTTAACTCTATTGTAGGTGGTCGCTCACTGGATGGTGGAATGGGCAGTTCTATTCTATCCAACTTCTCTTGTTGTAATTTTTCTTCTATTTCCTCTTCTTCCTCACTCTTACTAACATCATCCTCATTTTCCATCTCCATTATGCATTCATCAATTAAATCTATTTTCATGCACATATTTTCTTATTCGACATGCCTAAGGGTTTTGTTTATACTAAAGTCCACTTGATCATCACCATTCCTCAACACGAGCTTACCAACATGAAAATCGATCAAAGCCTTTCCCGTATTCATAAAAGGTCTTCCCAGTATCAATGGACAATTTCAATCTTCTGCTACATCCAAGATCACAAAATCAAATGGGATGATAAACTTATCAACCTTTACTAGCACATCTTCTACCACTTCGAAGGGTCTCTTGATCGATTAGTTTGCGAGTTGTATAAACATTGAAATTGGCTTCATATCACCAATCCCAACTTCCTAAAAATTGATAAAGGCATGAGGTTTATACTGACTCCTAAATCGTACAAGCACTTGGAAAATTCCAAATCTCCAACAGTGCACGGAATAGTAAAGCGTCTAAGATCCTTCAGTTTGGATGGCAATTTGCTTGTGATCATCGAACTACAACTTTCTGTGAGAGACATAGTCTGATCGTCCTCCCAAGCACGCTTGTTAGTGAGAATATCCTTTAAAAACTTAGCATACTTGGGCATATTTTGTATTGCCTCCACCAAGGAAATATTTATCTGCAGCTTTTTCAACTTGTCTAAAAATTTAGAAAATTGAGCATCTGTCTGGTTTCGCTGTAGTCTATGTGCGTATGGTATTTTTAGCACGTAAGGAGGAGTTGGTACATATGTTTTTTCCTTTTCTGGTTCTTGTTCTTCCTTCTCCTTCTCTTCAGTAACCGTGGATTGAGTATTTATTTGAATTTGTGTGGTTTTGTGCCCTATGACTCTCCTACCTCCTTCCCACTTCTCAGTTTTACTGCATTCAATTACTCCTTCTGATTGGATTCAGAGGAGCTAGGAAGGTTTCCTGGAGGTCTACTTGCTAATGTTGCGGCTAGCTGGCCCAATTGAACCTCCAAGTTGTGAATGGATGATGCTTGATTTTTGAACATGTCCTCATTCCATGTTTGAGCCTTCTTTTGTTCGTCCTCCATTATTTTCAACTTTTCCCCTTGGTCATTGACTTTGGTAGTAAGGGTAGTTACTACCGCAATCAACTTATTCAATTTGGACTCCATAGCCTTATTGGTGTCCTGTTGGAATCCAGGTGGGCCTTGCTGCCTTGCATTGTTTCCAGCAAAATTACACTAAGAGAAATTTGAATGGTTTTTAACCCTGGGTTACATGTGTTAGAATATGGGTTGTTTGCTTTGTTCTGCATACCCATGTAATTTGCTTGCTTCATTCCATCGTTATTCAACCGGTAGCAATCTGGTATCTTATGATCATGTTGGCTGCAGAGTTAGCATACCGGTTGCACCACATTTGCAGAACTCGATGGAGCATTCATGTGTTGTAATTTCCTTGTTAGTGCTACAATTTGTGATTGTATGGCTGATGGTGACTCAGTTGATGCAATTCCCTTATGTTCTTTTACTTGATATGGCTTACTTCTCTCATTTGACCATAGACAGATATTAGGTTTCTATGGAAAAGCAGTTGGTGGACGCCTTTACGAAACCTCTCGATGTTGTAAGGTTTGAACTTCTTCGAGGGCTTTGTGATTTACTTTATTGATGTAAAAAAACTAAAAAAAAAATAGCATTAGTTTTTTTTTACTTCTTTTCCAACCTTCCTGCCAAAAACTCCCTAGCCTCCTGTGTTTCCCATCTGCATCAAACACAACTCTCATGATTTAACTCTCCATTGTGAAACCAATGAGCACGAGAGCACTTTGCTGGGTATTGTTTGTGGCTCACGGTATTGCTAAATTGAAGACTCACGGTATTACTTCTATCCGATCTCACAGTTGTTTGATTTTATTGAATTATCTACTGGGTATTGTTCGTGGCTGTGTGGATTTGTCGGATTATTGGCTGGACGATTCTTCATGGGTGTGGACAATTGCTCCTTGACTTCATCCTTTTTGGCATGTGTTGTCCCAAAGGGGGAGAAAAGACTTTGCATTTGCTCTATGCTACCTACTACTTACTAAAAGACTTTGCATTCTCTCTATGCTATCTACTGCCTACTGCTTATTGAATTGAGGTACTACTTACTACTTCTTGAATTGAGGGGGAGTAGTATTATGGATTCAACTTTTATATGTCTGATTATGCTGTTTAGGGGGAGTTTAATGATTGTGACAAAATGCCAAAAAGGGGGGAGATTGTTAAGATATAAGATAAATATATCTCTATTTAGTTTTGGCATTTTATCAATTAATCAGACATTTATGACATCCACTTGGTTTTGGATTAAACGTCTTATGGGTGTTACACTTGGTTTTGGTTTAAAAGGCTTATGGGTGTAGCACTTCCCATTGAACAAGAAGTCTTCATGAAATACAAGTATATTTACTGTTGGGTATTTGATTTGTGGGTTGCGGGAATTTTGGTGTAAAAGATAACGATAGTGTTATCTTTGGTTGTTGATAGAAACGTGTGAAAGAAAAATAATATAGATATATACATCTGGCTAATGAGTTGATGGTTGTGAGGCATTGAGTAAAAGGGGTTGCTTATGCCATTCATTTGTATGTATGTGTAAAGAAAATAGTTGGAGGTTTATATATATAAAAAGGTTTGTGGCTTTGTTTTCGTTTTATCAAGAGTTGAGTAATAAGCTGGGTGTTTTGGCTTTTTGGTGTCGCTGGCTGAGTGTAACGTTGTGGGCGTGTGGGCGTTGTTTTCGTTTGGCTGGTGATGTACTAAGTTAATGGGTTTCTGTGTCACATAGTACATATCCTGAATGACTATAGCACAAGGGCTGTATGTGGGCATTGAACCATAATTGATATTGTTTTTGCTTTGCGAGTTGGTCAGGGCTGAAACTTTGAAGAACTTGTATAGGTGTTCTGTCGTGAAGCTTGGTTGATCTCAAGTGTTTATTATTCATGTTTAATCAATTGATCACTTGAGTTATTTTTCTTATGTGTGTTTATTAAGAGAAGTCTAGAGAAAAATCCTCTGTCAAGGTTAACACAAGTCGGTCGTGTTATTGGGTATGGAAAACTTTCACGGGTAATGAGGTTGAGAGATAGTTTAAAGGGTTAAGCGGTGTAGGCTTAGTAAGGCCTTGTGTTAATCTATTATACTTTCGTGAAAGTATTTAATCTGGGTGAGGGCCCCGCAGACGTAGGCAAAGTGTGCTGAACTGCGTTAACAAATCTCAGTGTTATTTATTTTTGATGTTTTAATTTTCTAATTTGTTGATTGTTCTACAAACAGCCGCGATAAATTCTGAAGTTTGCGAAATTACTAGCCCTAAAGTTTTTCAATTGGTATCAGAGCGGGTCACCAATTCAGAACTTGGTAACAGGTTGGTGCAGATCCTAGTTTCGCGAACATGGCTACAAGAGAGGGTGCTTCAATCACCAGACCTCCACTATTGGACGGATCCAATTATCCTGCATGGAAATCACGAATGAAAGTCTTCATTCACGCTCAGAGTGCAAGAGCTTGACATTCAGTTGAATATGGGTGGACGTACTCGATGACTGTTGATGAAGAAGGAGAAAGAATTCAAAAGGACCCATCTAGATGGACGAAAGCTGAAGGAGAAAGTGCACTCGGAAACTCACAAGCTTTGCATGCAATTTTCAGTGC
>JANIMX020000480.1:1408179-1419713 GCA_024582655.2 Erythroxylum kunthianum
CTCCATTGGAGTGGGGAAGTCACTGTAATCGTTATTGCTAGTGATTTTCATAGAATATAACATCTAGGGTTCCATCAGGGTATCAATCGAAACTTACAAATTGGAAAACATATCTGCTAGAGATTTAGTATAATTATAGTATAGATGCTACAGTGGAAGTGCACTATTTTTGAGTAACAGGGTTAAGTTGTATTGTATTACTACTATAAGAAGAGGACTAACGCCTAATCAATAACAAGGTACTCTATTTTCTCTTTTACATGTTACCAGAGTTAGAGAAACCCTAGGGAAATAGAAACAAAAGGAAGGACTACTTTATGGTGTGAATAGTAACATGTGATACTGTTCATTACATTGTTTATATTGCCACCAATGGTACTATTGATATCTTTCATTTTGATGTAAGACAAATAGAAGAAATATCAATTAGTAGCTAAAACTCACAGAAGCTAGGAAATATGGCTGTTATTAGGCTGCTGAAATATCCAATTTCAGATTTGGATTTCAGCTTGGAATGTTGAAATTTCAGATTTGGGTATAGCTGGATTTTATGGTTTGATATGGCTGGAATTTAGGGTTTTGATTGCTGGAAATTTGGGTTAAATTGTTGGAATTTATTGAGGAACACAAATAATGAAGGGTAGAAAATTAGGAATAACTCCTAGGGTCTAAGAATCACTCTTAGAAGAAAGCATCATGCCTTCAAATTTATATAAAATTTTTCAGGATGTTATTATTGAAGCGCCATGTACACATATGTTTATAAAAAAGTTCTTCAAATCCTTATTCTAGTATGAAAGGGTTCCGAACAAATTTAAATCTTATTTTAGTAAACAAATAAGTTAACATAACTACAACTAGGAGAACATATCTAACTTCTACTACTACTACAACTACTACTACTTTCTATCTAATAAGAAATCTTTAGCATAAACTAAAATTTAGCCCTTATTGTCTTTTTGTCACATTAATTCTCACTCTTCATTCCACCAAATAAAGCTTGTGGTTGACTAATTTGCACTTTTTTTAATTTCTTTTATAAACTCTAAGCTCTTTTGCATCACATTTCATCCCAAAGATTTTTCCTTTGTTCTTCTATTGAATATTATGTTTTAGGTAACTTTTAAAGGATTTTGTTTTAAGTTGATGGAGCGAAATTATCATCTTAAGAGTTCACTCATGAGTATTGAAGAACTAAACTTCCGGTTGCCATCTTCCCTAGAACTAACTTTGCTAGTGGTGGTTCAACCATGTCTTGGAAAAATTCTTCCAAGGGTCAAGAGTTGGATGATGTTCTGAGTGGTGTTTTTTTATGAAACTCTTCCAAGGATGAAGAGTGGTATTCTGAAGGTTTCTAAGGGTGAAGAATTGTATGTTGAATGTTCCAACTCTATGTATATTGGAAAGAACTGCAATTTGTAAAAAGTTCAAGCATTTCTGCTCCAACTCGAGGGAGAGCATTAGAGATTTAGGATAATTATATTATAGATCCTATATAGAAAGTACCCCAGTTTGGAGTATTAGTGTTAAATAGTATTCCCCTGCTAACATAACCAGAGGGCTTAAACCTAATTGATAAGAAGTCACTCTGTTTTCTCTTTTGCAATATCATTCAATAGGAGTCCAAGCGAAATGTAAATTGATGGTTGTTTCAAATGAAGGATGCAGTTCTATTGCAATCAACAAGAAGCATGATATCACTTTTATACCAGATTTACTTCATCACATTGCTTTGAAAAGTCACAATTGCTCTGAACAATCTAGTTTCGTTGAATCAACTCATTTAATATTTTTGAAGCATCATCTGTCATCTTCAATTAGTTTTGTGATTTGATTGATGAACATATGTAATCTATCTATATGATGAAATCATGTATAGGCTTGCTATTCAGAGGCTTGAAATCACAAAAAATGATTTGAAACACAGAATTGCAAAGGAGGTATGTGACCTTCATTGATTGTGCATTTTGCATATTTCTGTTGTATTGGCTTTCTAAGCTGACTGAAGTTTGTACCATCTTATAGGCAAGAGGAAATGCAATTTTGCAAGCTAGCTTAGAGCGTAGGAAGCAAGCTTTGCATGAACGTCGGTTGGCACTTGAGCAAGATGTATGTTTTTATTACTGGTTTGGTACTTATTTCGTCTTCCTGTACCCAAGCAGTTTTTATATCTGATATACATTTTGTGGACAGTCTTAGATTTGATGTTACAGACTTCTTTGTTATTATGTTAAATTTGCTAATCCTCTTATGACAGACATTTTTAGATGTGATTGCAATTGACTAAGATTGGTTTGACTAGACAAATGATAAGGAATTGTCTTTTTTTAGCTTTGACCTAAAATGATTTCTTTGGTTTAGTTTCTTTCTTATGTGTCTTCTAACTAATAAATGGCCGTAGGTCTCAAGATTGCAAGAGCAGCTTCAAGCAGAAAGGGATCTCAGAGCTGCATTGGAAGTTGGCTTGAGCATGTCTACTGGACAGTTCTCTGGTTCAAGGAGCATGGATTCTAAAGTTTGTACTTGAGCTACTTTCATTTTTTCCTTTTTTGTTTTTTCATTTTAAAGCTTAATCAATACATACTTAGATTTAAAACTGATGTGAAGACAAGGGCTGAGCTTGAGGAGATTGCTCTTGCTGAAGCGGATGTGGATAGGTTAAAGCAAAAAGTTGCAGAACTGCACCATCAACTTAATCAACAGCGACAGCACCACTATGGTTCCCTTTCGGATGCTTGTGATCGATGTCAACTTGTCCAAAATCATAATCCTCAACAGTGAGTGGACAACATCTTGTCTTCATTTGCATTTGCATATGTATATACTTCTCTATATTTGTATGCATCAGTTTGTTTGTTCGTATTAAGGCATGTATTCTTGTAATTTACATATTTTACCTTGAGATGGTTATGTTTTTAGTCCTTGTACTATTTATGTTCTTATATATTTTTTCTTTTCTTATTGAAATCTATCTACTATTATGAGCATGGAAACAAAGCTCTTTCCATTGACTCTACTTAAGAAAATTTATCTTGGACTTTTTTCTGATGATTATTGATCTTTAAATAGTATAATTATATTATTATTGAAACTAATAGGAAGTTGACATCAGTTTAATGGGAATTTTAAGTGAAAACTACAATTGAGAAATAACTATAAACATGAGATTAGCAAACATGATCCTCCTATTAATTCTTATTAGAACGGAAACTACTTCTTTGATTCTGTTGTCAGAGTATTAAGACAAAACTATAAAAAAATTGATGTGACGGAAATAGAAAATGCAGTAAGTAGATGGAAGAAAATATTGGTTAGCATTAGCAACCTGATAGTGATAAACTCTGAAGCATAAACAAATGGTTTCAACATGTTATGGGGTGATGAAAGCAAGACCGACAGATCTTTTTTCTTTTTTCTGTATTGCGAAAAAAGAAATATTATTATTGAATTTTTGTTTTGTGCACCTTCCCTTTTATGTGATAAGTGAATTTTGAAATAGATGTTGCTTTGTTGTAATTCAATCTGACTGCCATGACATTTACAAATTTCTTTTTTGTCCTCTTATCCTAATTGGCATCTGCAGGAGATTTATTCAGCAAGATTTTGATACAACCCTTGCTTTCGTCAATCATGAAAGGAAACAGAGAACTGAGGTACAACATAGCTGTTTCTGAGGATGTCACATTTTTGAGACATTGAAGAAGGGATCTCTGGATTTTCCAATTGGTTTCCTTCATAATTGTAGCTGCCAATTATTTGTAACATTTTCACTGTTCAAGGTTCACCGCTCTACAAGCTTATGCTTTTGATAGTTGTTTTTGTATATCTTGCAGGTACACATAGGTACCTTTTGAAAATTGTCCACGTGTGATAAATTCATGTATGAGAGTGTTTGTGTAGGCATATTATGAGTGAGATGAGCTTGGTAACTATTATTTCATGAGATAGGAGTTACCTTTTGCAATAAGCTGCTTGAGGTGGTTGTTTCTGTAGTAGCAGTCTGCAATCCAAATCATAGTTAGTCTCTCCAGTGATTCTTATTGCTGCCTAATTTTCTTTCACCTAGTCTCCAGTTGTCTTTGTTTGCAAAAGTCAATTGCCACTCACTTGGTGCCCTCCTTTGTAGCTAACAATTCAGTTTACTGAAACTTAAATGTATGGCCATCTATTATGCCCAGGAGAGTGTGCTAGGAGCCGAATGGAGGAATGTCCAAGGACCAGCGGCAGCATCTGTAGGCAGCAGCAGGCAGGCTACTCGAAAGCAATTCATAGAATCAACAAACCTGAGTGACTCTAAAAGTACTGAGGTGTCTACATCTGTGGATGAGCTTTATGGTGTTGATTCTGCTCCCTCCACCTCCAGAGTAGTGGAGGTAGATATTTTCTTGCTATTAATTCATGCTTTATGTATTCTTCCGTCTATGGTGATTTTGAAAAGGTTGAGCTGAACCTGTAAATACTTTGTCCCCGATGTGTCACGTATTCACATATAACTTGCATCAATGGTCGCCTATGGTGCAGGTGATTGATTATCCAAGGCATCCATCAGCAGCATCTTCAGCTTTGGTAGAATTAACAACTCGACTTGATTTCTTCAAGGAAAGGCGCTCTCAATTGATGGAACAGCTCCACAACCTTGACTTAAACTATGGCACGTCATCCCAAGATTTTATTTATAGACCATCATCTCCGCCATGGAATTGATTGAAGATGGCGCACCTGAAAGGGGTCTTGTTGTACATTCTTCAGCATTGCATATAATTCCATCTTATTTACTTTCATTTTGTGTTCCATTATCTTATTTCCCCCTTTCTGCCCTCGTTAAACATTCTTGTGGTAGAAATTTGATTCCGACTCCTAAATGCTTGATGTGCCCCCACTTTTTAACTTTAGTTTTGCAGTGTCTTCACGTCCTCTGTTGTAAAAAGAAATTCGAGTGCTACTTGTGTCAATACTAGATGGAGATTTGTAATAGACTGATGTTGGTAGAATTTCTCACTTTTGCAGAAACTATAATGTATGTATGTGAAATGTGATTGGAAATGGCCAGCAAATCTTGACACTAGTTAAATAATTTAAGACCTCACACCACCAGTTCAATACCAAGTTCACTCTCGTTATGAAACGAGAAAACCCTCTTACGGTGTTCGTGTTAGTAATTTATAGACGGAGTATGACGCATCAACAGGATAAAACGAATTTGTTTTTGTTTTCAATAAGCCAATGAAACAAATGTATATTAATCTATTTTGATACTTATATTTTTCGAATTGTATATGAGAATTTAAGATAAATGCAGGGATCATTTTATCAATCCAAGCTAATTTCTTTTTCTTTCCTTATTAAGTAGCATAGATAATAATAAGGTTTAAACCCTCTCAATATCATTCATTATAAATAATATGGTAAATTATATTTTAAATCTCGAATTTCATTAGAACTACAAAAAAATATCAATCAAATGCTTAAACTTTCAATTTATTGCAAAAATAACTCACACATGGAACATTTAAAATAATTAAGAAAAGGGGATATAAATACCTCAACGGTAATCCACTTCAAAGTTTCTAGTTATTAACATAAAAATCAAAATAAAAAGTAAAAATTTTCTATACCTATATACATTAGCAAGGCCAAGAACATCATCCTCCAACTCCTAGTCTATTTCCTTTACAAAAGCACAAATACTAAGCAAAGCCTTCAATCCCTACTTTTCCCTTATTTGACACTACTTGAAATATAACTCTTCAAGAGCAAAACATCTCAAATGCTCCTCTGATTCCAAATTTGAATCACTTCATATTTAAACCTCAAAGTCTTCAAATTTCCGTAAAATGACATCCATCTTATGATCATTAAGAGTCGATTCCTCAAATATTTCATAACATTGGATTATTGTTTTTACTCCATCGTAACTCCCTTCATAACTATATAGCTTAAGCTTCACCAATCTCTGACAACTTTGAGCCAATATCGTCAACCCAATATCAAACATCACTAAATAATAAAACTTATTAAAGCAGAATCTTACATGTAAAAATACCCTTCAACGACATCTCCTCACAACAATGTAACCCCATCTCTTGCATTGTCTCGCACTTACTCGTAACACTTGCCAACCCATTTTTACTCGCACTAATTACAACTATTCTCTACAGATTTGGATAGTCTTTAGAGATTATTTTGAGCTCTTAATCAACCATTGATGACAAAACATCATTTCCATCGACAAACGTCTCTTTGAACTCCGTATCATTAGAAAAGTATAAACTCTTATAGGTAACTATGATATTTTCTAATTATTTTAATTTCTACATGTATGCTGATGTGTAAAGTTACCAGTCCACGTCAACATTATTGGAGTTAATGGATGACTATTTTTACATTAAATTGGAAGTTTGATTATAGGTAGTCTTATAAAATTAAACAATAATATAGGTGGTTGTCTATGTGAAAGGCCAATCTCTTATTTGTTTAACATACTCTTTAATTCAAATTCAAATATTTGAGGCAAAGTAAAAATACCTTAGAATCAAATGTTTACCATAAGTAAACCTTTTCATAGTTTATTTCACTTTATCAAAAAATGGGTGCATCTTCAAAACCTCAGCCATTTACATCCTCAAATAAATGGTCAAGCGGATGTATCTAACTAGGAGCTTAAACAAATTTGGGAGAAAATGGTTAATATTTCTAGGAGAGATTAGGCATTGAAATTTATTGATGCTCTTTAGGCTTATATGATAGATTTTAAGACTCCTTTAGGTATGTTTGCTTATAGATTGGTGTTTGGAAAATCTTGTCACCTTCTAGTTAAGATTAAACATAAGGCTTTTTGGGTGACAAAATCCTCATCTAAGACCTTAAGTTAGCTGTTAAGAAAAAGTTGTTTCAATTGAATGAGTTAGATAAGTTTCAATGAGATTATTTTGAGAATGCTCCAATCTTTACGGAGCGATCCAAAACATTTCATGACAAAAATATCTTAAGGAGATAATTTAAACTGGGACATAAAGTTTTACTTTTTATTTCTCATTTGAAAATTTTGGAAGAAAATTGAAGTTTAGATGGTCTAGGCAGTTTGTTGTAACAAAGTGTTCAACTCTACAGTACCATTGAAATAGAAGGTATAGAGGTGAGGCTATTTTTGTTCAATAGGCAGCACTTAAAGTATTACTTTGGCAGTGATAATGTTGGTGACATTCACACAATTCCTTTCAATGAATAATCCCCACTTGGTGATTTAGTCTATTTATAAGAATCACAAAAAGCTTTTGATGGGAGGAAACCTAAGCTTTTAACCTATTATTTTAGTTTGTAAGCTTTACTGTGTAGTAATGTTGAGTTAAATTTCTATTATAGGTAGTTATCTAATGGACTTACTTGGAGTATTACTCCACTAAAATTGCATCCAATTAGGGGATAATTCTAAATATTTATTACTAAATTGGATTGATTTTAATATCATATTTTTTCGTCATAGAAAGTAATTCCACATTTAAGCGAGGGGGTCAAAATTTTCTAAGATTTTCTATTAGTTTTTATGTTAACTGATATAGTTTCTTATTAAGTTTTGGTTTCATGTATGTTTTTGCATTTTTATTTGTTAGACCATTTATAAATATCATATTTCATTAGTCAAAGTTCATAGGGTATGCAACTTAGTGGATAAAAGAAGGAAGTGACTGATTTCAAGCATGAAATGGGGGTTACATAGCATAATTGGCACTAAATATATACGAAGGACAAGCATTGATATTGAAATAGTGTAAGGAGTATTTGGAAATAGAACAAAATTGGTGTTAGTATGTGAAGCTTGTTTGACATTAGTCTTATGAATCAAGGAACAATCAAGAGTTACAATACAAAATTAGCACTGATTGTGATGTGTGTTTGGTGCTAATCTTGTCCTAAAACCCACTTATATAAAAGCTAATCTCTAGTTTCCCACCACCATCCTAGTGACCTTAGACTTACTTGCATGCATATATATATTTAGGTTTAGGATGTTTAAAATGTTCTATATCTTGTTTTGACTAACTTTTATTTTTTATTTTTTTATTTTATTAAATTGAGAAGGTTGATGTTTGAATGCAATTTGGAGTTAATTATGTATAAACCTCCATAGATGTTGATGTTGTACATATTTGGATCTGTTTGAGTACTTCTTGGAGGAAAAATTTCCATTGCAACTATCTAGATTATTAGGAACTTTTCTCGATCTTTTTCTCATTTACTCTTGATGCACAATATTAAGGAAAATATTGTTCTAAATGTGTGAGTGGAATTGGATTTGATCTCACTACATAAAAAGTTTTGTTTATTTTAAGCTTTTATTTTAGGTTATATGTTTATTTTCTCATTAGCTACTTTATATTGATAACATGCGTTTATGCATGATTTTAATATTGATTGGAAAATTAGATGCATAATATGATTAAGTAATTGTCACCCAAATTTTGATTTTGTTAATGCTAGGAAACTAAAATTTAAAGTGATAATGTTTTAATTTGAATTAAGTGATCTTGTCTTAAATTGAACCTTCATACAATATTTCGTTTGCTTTTTATATGGATAACTTCTTTGATTTTAAAGTTTTAGAAATTGACGTTAATCTTTTTGTGATTACATGTATGATTTGTGCAAGCATGAAAATTATAAAGGCATTTATAATTTGTGTTTGAGTTACATTACATACTTGTATGCATTAATCATTAAATATTCCTTTAAGCCTTATACAAATTTAAACCTTTTTTTCTTCATAACCTTTCCCTAAAGAAATTTATGCCTAAAGGCAAAACAAGTATTTAATCCCTTACTTACAACTAGTAAAGCTTTTGTTTTTTATTTGATGAGGTTTTAGAGAATGGGATACAAGAAAATAAGTCAGCAGGAATGGTAAAGTCCTTATACATTGTTGTTCGGATCAAGCTCTAATGCCAAGGCTTCCTTTAGACTTATTAAGGAAATCATTCAAGAAATCAACACTTTTTTTTTTGAACTCCAATTACCATCCAGGAGATCAAGCTAGCCTTTAAAACACTGCATCCTAAGAAAGTTCCTAGCCTTGATGGCTTTAATGCAATTTTTTTTTCAAAACTTGGCACATTACCTTAAACCTGGCACATTTTCAATAAAGGCAATTTATTAAAAGAAATCAATATAACCTTGATCACATTAATTCCCAAGGGTATCAATGCCAACAAATTTGGTAGTTTCTCCCCATTGCTTGCTACAACATAGTTTATAAGATCATCTCCAACCTGTTGTCATTAAGATTGAAGGCCATTATCTCTAATCACATATCACAATCAAGGATCCTACATTCCTAGAAGGTCCCTTTGGGACAATATCTTCATTGTTCAGGAACTTTTCAGGCAATGCACTAGAAGGAAAGGTCAAAAGAACTGTGTTATGAAAGTGGATTTTCAAAAGGCCTATGATATGTTGGATTGGTCTTTCATTATCAACGTACTACTTAGATATGGTTTCCCAACACTTTTCATTACATAGATATAGAAATGTGTAAGCACAGTTACTTTCAAGATCTTAATTAATGGAGATCCATCAAAGGCAATCAAAGGGGAAAGGGGAATTAGATAAAGGTATCCGTTTTCTCCTTATCTTTTCTCATTTCCTATGGAAGTTCTCAATAAACTTCTGATTAGAGTGGTGGAAAGGGATCCCAAGGTTATGTTCCATGGTAAATACAGGAGGCTAAAAAGTATTAGCTTGAGTTTTGGAGAGGATCTTTTCTTATTTTCCAAAGCTGATTGCAATTCAGTATCCTCTCTTAGAACTGTCCTTAATCTCTTCAACAACTTATCTTGCTTATCTATCAACTACAATGAGAGTGTTTTTATACATTTCCAAGAGTGCATCTAGCATTGTATCTATTCTAGCCTCAATTTTTGCTTCAAAATCATCTGGGAATCCCCGTATCTTTAGTTACTAGAAGATTTTAATTGATAGAATTATTAACATGATCAATTGTTGGAGTCACAAAGAACTTTCAATTGTAGGTAGATCTCAGCTTAGCTTTTTCCTCTATGGCTTTCCACTGGGGATCCTAGTTAGTGGTCCCTAAATATATTTCCAAGAAAATTGACATAATCTTTAGAATTTTTCTTTAGTCTAACTATAAATTGGATTCCAAAGTTGGTAAAATCAAGTGGGCCAAAACTTGTTTGCCTCAAAAGCAAGGAAGACTTGGTTTCATGAGTTCCAAATTAATGAACCTATCCTTGCTTACCAAAAAGATATGGAGACTAATACAAGACAGACAATCTCTCTGCATGAAATGGATTAATGCTTACTACATTATGGACAAATCTATTTGGAATTTCAGTATCCCTAAGAATTCTTCTTCTCTGGTAAAGAATATTAGAAAATCCTTTTAAGAAATAAAGTTTTGATCCTGTACTACCAGAAGAGGCATCCACTGAAGAAAATCCTGCTTCTTCTATCTCATTTTCAAAATTCCCAGGGAACAGTGAAGATTCATAGGGTCTTTCTGTCCAGGTGCAGGTGCTTAGACTGGAAAAAGATATATGAGTTAATATACGTTCTCAAACCACAGTACAGTTATCAAGTAGGAAATGGGGAAACCTTCAGCTTCTGGTTTGATCCATGGTTTAATTATGAGCTTCTATATTCTGTCCCTGAGCTTTAAAATTTTAAAAATTTCATTAGTTAAAATGACAATGTAGCTCATGGATTAGCTACTTTGAAGCAATGCTCTGATATTTCCACTTCAAGTCTAATCCAATTGTTATCCATTCTCATCTTAATATGGAAAGCAGAAAAAATCCTTTAAAAACTTGAATCTTCTAGTCAATTCTCCTCCAACTCAGCCAAACTCATCTACATAGAGGAACATCCCAAAATTCCTTGGCATCATGTAGTATGGTGTAAAAACTACAATCCTAGACATGCTCATAGCCGTTAAACTAAACTTAGCCACAATGGATAGAATTGGAAAATTCTTGCAAATTCCTAACTAGTGTTCTCTGTGTAAAACTCAAGTTGAATCCTATAACCATATATTTTTCTCTTGTTCCTATTAAAAAAAATGGTGATCCATAATGGCTCTTTGTGGGATAAACAATCCTCCTATTGTTTTGTCTGATATCACAATGTGGAGTGCTTAGTTCAAACACAAATATGTAGGAGATGGATGGTTAGTTTTTATAGCTCTAGCTTATTTGGTAGCTGGTATCTGGACTGAAACGAACAACATAATTTTCAAATCCAGCACTGAAACTCGACAGAAATTTTTAAGAGGCATTATTGATAAAGTCAGAATGCATATCCACCTATACAAATGCAAGCACAAATTCAGCAATAAAGCTCTACTAGAATGGAAAATTTTCTAAGCTGATCTAATGTAACACCCCACCCCCATAGGGCATGTACCCGACATCCAAAGGATATCCGAGAACATACTCTACGAAAGCGGCGTGTTAACCATTCACTCAAGTCACATTTATCATCAATTTCCTATCATATCTGTCTTTTTGTTTCAATTTGGTTTC
>JANIMX020000480.1:1426348-1438179 GCA_024582655.2 Erythroxylum kunthianum
AAGCGTTGTAGGACTTTAGGTGATATTCTGTGTAAGTGCAGCTGCCTCCTTTTCTTTCACCTTCTACATTTCTTCTTTCCTATACGAGAACTGAACCCTAGCAGATCTCCTTGCTTCTTCTTTTTCTTCTCCATTTGTTCTTTGGTTGTCCTCCATTATGGTTTGTCTCTGGTGAATGTTGTTGGAAAACGTGATTGAAGTTTTGAGACTGTAGAGTGAAGATTACTATTATGTTTCATGAGGTAATAGCATGTTGTTAAATATGAAACAATCATGCATAAACATGATTTTTGAGTGACTTTTGATAAGAGTCTTATGTGTTAATGAATTGATTTTGACTTAGGAAGAAATTTTGATTTGAGCAGTTTCGGGTGAACTATTCATCCTATTTTTTGACTTGCATGTTATGACTTTAGAGAAATATTTTAGAGAAACTTAAAGTATGAAAGTTATAGACCCAAGTGTGAACTTACATTTTGCAAAATTTCAGGATTTATGGATGAGTAAAATGTAAGTTATGAATTTTTTAATGAGGCTGCCAAGACAGCCACAATTAAGTGAAATCTGGAAATTTTGATGAATGTTAAATTGTTAAAAGATTGAAATTCGTTAGAATGATTGTGTTGATAAGTCCACATGAATTAGAGTGTATAGGTGTTTGATTGAAGTGCTTAAATACTGAAATTTGTCTGGAAAATTTTGTTAGAATGATCCAAATGGTAAAACTAGCTTAAGGATGGATTTCTGACATGCTACACTGAACTGATGATAACTTGAGCTAGGATGATCCAAATGAAATGAATTTTGAGGTTTTAAAAAACTAGAGAAGATGATCTTAAATTGTTGGGTAGGAAGCAGGAGTAAATTTTGCTTCCAAATGCCTTTAGAATTTGTTTCAAGTTTCTGGGGATTTCTGTTTTGGGTTAGTTATATTCAGCGTCTCCACACTAGTGACATGCAGACCACGAACGTGGGATGAGAGTCACGCTCGTGGCTTTCAAGCCATGTTCGTTCTTTGCGCCATGCAGGTGAGCCACGATCGTGGGTTGGATCAAGCGGGCTGAAGCCACGCTTTTGGCCTAGAAATCACGCTTGTGGCATTGAAAGCATGCTCGTGGCATGAGCCACAATCGTGAATTCAAAGCCACGCTCGTGGGAAATGGTTTTGTGGGGTTAGCCACATTCGTGGAGGTGGAAGCACTCCTGTGGCGTGCATTTACAATTGTGGACTCAGAACCACGCTCATGGGAAGTCAATCAACAATCATGGGATTGCAAACCACGATCGTGGCCTAACGTCACGACCGTGAATTTTCTAAAACGCTAGAGATAGGTGTTTTTAAGCCTCTTTTAACCAATGATTTTGTTTTGTGAATATCTGGAGTTGTAGAAACCCAAATAATGTGATTTTTGTTGTGTTTTTAACTAGAAACTCAAGTCTACAACTGTTATTAGCGAGTGTGAATTTTAATTCTACCTCTGAGAGATTTGAAATTTGATTGGAATAGGAGTCCTAAGAGCTTTGTTCGTGTTGTGGACAGACCTTGATCAAATGTTTATAGCTTTTTTTAGACCTTATATTGACATAATTTTTCGATAGTAAGCTTCTAAATTATTTTTCTTCTTCTTCTAAAAATTTCAGAACCAAAGGAATTCTCTAAGTGAAGAAATGGGCTTCTGCATATCACTTTTCTTGAAATTCTCATAAATTGAGTTTGGTTTGTGTTTTAGTTAAAACTTTTGATTTGGCTTAGATACCCGGGAAAGTCAATTGAGCATGCATAAATCATGACATACATACATGTCTGTTTGATTGAATGGTAATTTAATAAGTGCAAAATTGAATGTGCTTATAGAAAAATTTCAAGTTCAACCGCATCCCGATATTGTCGGACCGTCCAGGGTTTAATTGGGAAGAAACTGTGAGTCAATCTAGATTGTGTACTCCTTGTATATGCTTGATTGAATTGTATTGTGAATTGAAAATTGTGATTAAATGCTTAATCATGTATTGAATGTCGGACTTAGGTCCGATAAACTGTGTTGAATAAATGTGAAGGACCCCTCAGGGTCTCCTAGTTTGTTTGTTTAAATTGAAATTGTGATGAATTTCCATTGACATGGATGTGAACCAGGAATTACTAATTGTGTGCTCAACTATATTTTGAATGTCGAACTTAGGTCCGATGGAAAAACGGATTGTACTGTGTGAACTGAATGAAAGTGATTGTTGATGTCATTGCACAAACATGCATAATCACTAAATTAAATGTTGTGACCTTGAGGAACCATATATACTGACTGAAGTGAAAGCTCATATTGTGCACAAGAGCCATGAGCTCTAATATTGACTGACTGAACAATTGACTGAGCCTGGTGTCCAAAAAGGACACGGGTAACTGACATGGGGCTCGGTCACAACTAAGAGCTAAAGTAATGAGTCACATGTGCATTTGCATTTCATATATGCATAATATGATTTGTGACATTTAATGACTGAAATGATTGTTATGAATTGATATGCGTTATTGAATGTTTGATATGACTAAGATGTAACTGTATTTTGTTTTGCTATCTGACTTGAGTGAACACATCATTGATGGTTCGCTCACTGAGTTTCGCAAACTCACCCTAAATTGCGACGTTGTTTTTAAGTATTTGAGGAGACCTCGTATAAGGATTTTTTGAAGTGGTCTAGTTTGGCTCCAAGAAATGGTTCAAAGGTCTAACAACTGATGTCTTTAGATCAGGGGTCCTATATTGTTTTGTTGTGTACACTTATTGGGAAAGAGTTTCCGGCTCTTTTGTTGTACAACTTTAAGATTTTTGTTGTATTAACCATATTTCGGTTAAATGGAAATGAAAATTTTTAAATAGTATTTTTCTGCAATACTAATGATGATTTTCATTTATATATGATGCCGCCATTGATTTGTTATTGATTGCTCTGGGACACCACCTTTGTAAGGTATGCACTCACATATTCTCGAGATGTACGGATGTATGCTTTGCGGGAGTGGGGTGTTACACCAAGTGTAGTAGCACTACATGTCGTAGAAAATTTAACCGAGATTCTTAACCAACTAGAATCACTTGATTTGGATGTCTACATCTGAAGTTACCTATTTTTAACCAAGTCTAGGTCAATTAACTTAATCACTGTAACCTATTTTCTTACAAATCCTATAACCCATTGCCAACATTTACGATACAACGTGACGAAGCACATGAATACGACTAGGGATCACTTTAGGGGGTTACAACTAACTCCCTCTACAAAAGAATTTCGTCCTCAAAATTCATACTTGATCAGAAGAGTTCCGGATATTTGGCCCGCATCGTTACTTCTGGCTCCCACGTCGCCTCTGCGAGTCCGTGGTGTCGCCAAAGCACCTTTACACGCGGTACCTATTTGTTCCGGAGCTTACTCACCTCTCTAGCAACAATCATTTAATTTGGATCCTTAGATCACTAAATATTTCCTCAGACATAGACATTGGTCGACAATAGCTTTAACCAGCCCTCATAATCAGATCCTCACTTATTCTCTCTAGTGCATACGGACAGGTATGCAATGGGTCCATAATTACTCAAACTGAATCATGCTTCCTTAGAGTGCAAAAACGTCATTTCACAAAATCCATCATTACATTCTTTCATCCACCAATTTCAGTTCTTATCTCTTTATCTTCCATTGATTATCAAAGCACAACATGTCTCAGCATATATACACATATCACATTTACATTCTGACATTTCCTTCATTTCATACACATCAAATCTATCTTTTCCATATATTCTCGTGCCACATGTATATCAATACACAAGCATTAACATCATACAGCATGCGTTGCAAATGCAGATAGATCATATCATTCACTATCTTAAGTGCATCCTTAATTTTCACATCTACACACACACAGTCAAAATAACGATTCCACATACATCATAATTCAGTTATGAATAAGTTATGCTTCACTAAACGGGTACTGATTTCTCCATTTTCACACATACTTGCACATCTCTCCACATCCAGTCATATTTTCACCCCCAAACATTTCGTTTAGGTCACTAGCTCACCATATATCTCCAAATCAACAAACACTCAAAACCCAAACACACACAAAACAGCACATTAAATTTTACCTCTTTTTTTCACTTGCCTTTCTAACAAATCCTTTACAGGTGACCGCCAAGTCTCATTGAACTCCTCACCAGTGATCTTAAGCGGTCTAAATATCAATAAAGAGTCTACTTTCTCAGACTCAAGTGTCCAGAGAAGATGTCACGTTCTTTAAAAAGAATACAACCTCCATACACTAATCAAAAGTCATTCCTGAGACTTCAGTTCAAGTACAAACCTAAAGTACAACAAGCAAACAGGCATTTGAAGCACAAACAGTCTTATCTATTGTCATGCACATTCTTATGTACTTGTACCTATATCCTCGTAACCAATTATGATCCCTTCTCGGATACCACTAGCTATTTTCAGATATCTACCACATAAGTTACCAAGATTTATTTTTAAATCTCTTATACTTCCTACCTTTTTAAGCACGATTAGTTTCTCTTACTCGTTGTACATTTCCTTAATCGGTTTCAAAACACTCATTGTGCATTTGAATTTCATAGAAACTGTACTAGCGAACATGTCTTTACATCTTACAATAATACTATATTTACTCTTTTAATCCATTAATCAAAATAATCCCATCGGTCACCACAAAACTTACAAAGTATAGAAACACCACATCTTATGCCAGAATGACATTCTAATCTCTTTATGCGAACCAAACCAATCTCCAAACCAATCTTGCAAAACTCTAAGTCAACTGCTTCCTATAGATTTTATACTCATAGAACATTCACACCCAAATTCACAGGCAGAATAGATAACAGAACATGCTTAATAAACTGGTCAAACATAGCCAAGGGCCATTCCATCTCATAAACATTTCCACATAAGTATAACATTTACCCTTATATACCTCAAACTACTACACACAGCTCCAACCGGAACAAAATATCATAACTGACTTACCTTACACTTTAGGCACCACTGCGGCCATAATTAGATTATGTACTCTTCCTCTTAAATATTCTTTGATGTCTCAAAATCCTAATGCCACCAAAATTATTCATACAAGTTGAGTACTCTAAAAATTATACGCATCACATCACAGATTATCTCAAAACCAAAATAGACTACCAACACATAGTTAACTCCAATACGACACCCATACATAAACTCTTTACAGTGCCAAATCCATAAAAAAAATTACGCCCAAATTCAGTCCAAAACATCATGCAAACCATCATAACACACTTGCGTTAGAACTTATTTTGAGTCGAGAACACTTCCATAAAAACTGAAAATATCATACTGGCTATCAAAGGAAAAATTCCTTGAAATCTTCCACCTTGTATTAAAGTTATTTCAAACTCAATTATTGTTCATAAAAGTGGTTAAGGGTACACTCACCATATTTACTTTCAAAGGTAACTACAATACTCGTGAGAAATCCGTCAAAATCCTTTTATACTTCACCCTGCGTGAACGCACAATATCGAAGTTCGACGTTCAAAAAGCATAATCTTTAAAATCATTCATTTCTTGAACACTTTCAATCAAAGTTAACTTCTCAAGCACTGAGTTAACCGTTATTTACAAATGCTCTTTTTCTCATCACACTTTTACCGCTATAAATTATGAGCTTCTTAGACCATTTAGTACACCTTAAATGCTGCTATTATCTTGGATACCAAATAGACATATATTCAACTGACTAACCATGAAAAACACATAATTATCCTGACTAACATTGTCAGAGACATTACTTTCATTTTCATACCAAAACATACTTATGGACTTGGCAAAATGTCAAAAACAAGCTTTGACTCTAAAATTCACCTACGTAGAGACCAAATTAAAAGTCAAGTGTGCAACACTATTTTGTAACCTTATGTCTTTAGTTTTCATCGCCTTAAACCGCACTTCATTCGGTTCACTATAACTCATGTTATGTTTTTTCAATCAAGCCTACATGCATATATCTCTATAGCGTTCTGTTCCACATGCCTCTTACTAGGGGTGACATGGGGATGTTACAGCTTAATCCATTAGATGAATGTTTTGGGGAAACCCAAAACCTCCATCACTTCAATAATAAATCTCTATATAACAAGTTTTATTGATGTTAATCCTTATTCCACAATTTCTTATGGATTTATTTCTCTAATAATCTTTGCACAACTCTTGCACTAGAAGAATATGATCCCCCTATACTCCTCCCTTAGATGAAGGCCCTTGATTTGGATGAATAATTGAGTTGGATTATCATTTTCAGTCAAATGCTATCATTTTCAAATATTTCTTGCAGAGCGTATTACTACAAGAGATTATTCTATAGTCTAGTAGTAAGGAAGGATTAGGCTTCTTAAGGGTGAGGCTCACATATTTTGTTCACTTCCTTAACTATCTTGCCTTTGAAGAGAAGTTTTAGTAACCTTTGAAATCATGTCTCTAATCAAATGCCAAATTTTCTTATATAAGAGAAAATTGAGCTCATCAAATCTTGGTAACTTATTGTTTTTAGTTTAGATTGATTGTTACAAGGACTTATTAGGTAACTCTACTACTAATCTTTCTTCTTTGCATGAGCTTAAAACATTCATTCCCTGCATCAAGCAATGTTGCTTATTTTTTAACAATAGTGAAAATGAATTGACATGCCAAATCAATTAATAATTGGGATGCCTTAATTATGCATATGTATTTATTGATATTTTATAAAATATTTAATAATGAAATATTTCACTTTTTTATAATTCTATAAAATAATTAGAAACTAAATTTTAGAGTTGCTTAATATATAGTATTAATTAAGAAAGTAAAGAATACAATTTTCAAAATATAAAAAGTATCAAAAATCATACAAAGGGTATAATTCTAGTTTGTTAGCAAGACCAACCTAAAACTACGAAGTTCAAGACCAAGCTTGGCCGAAATTAGCAGCTAAAATGATGAAGACTTTGAATAACCGAAATGGATTTCAAGGAAAACAGTTCATAGCGTTTGGTTGTTGATGCCTGAATAATGCTGAATATGAGTCAAGTTACTTTGAATGCATCATATAATTCTTCATCACAAGGAATTCTTTACACAAGAACATGTTGTGGGAAAAGAAAATTAAAAGAAGTGTTAATATTGTCATGAGGCTTTGGGGAGCATACGTGAGAAGTTAATAGGTGGAGGAAATGATAATGGAGATGGGACCAGCTGGAGGGACCTCCAACTACCTCAGTGGAGCAAACATAAGTCATTGGAAGTGGAAGCTGCAATGTTAAGCAAAGCAATTGCAAATGGAAAGCCTTCCAAAAATCTCTATCCTCCACCAAACTTCCCTATGTGAAAGAAAGAAGTGGGCATATGAAAACAACCTTAACATCATCATCAACTATCATCATCAGTCATCAGCATCTTTCTTTACATTTCTTTGCCTTCTCCCTTTGATTCTCACCAACTACCCACTCCCAGCCTCGCTCAACTGGCACGAACCAAGCTCTTCCATTCCCTTGTAAGTCTCGCTCTCTCTCTCTCTCTCTCTCCCCACACTTTTCTTTTCTTTTCTGTGTCCTTGGCTTCTCCTTGAATTCGTGGAATAATGTAGTCAACAAAGCATGAGCAAAAGGTGGCACAGGAGTGAGAGAGAGAGAGACAAACAAACATAGAGCGAGAGACCTCTTTATGTACTGTAAGCAATCTATTACATATCTTCTTTGTGAAACAATCCTGGTTTTTTAGCTCTTCTGTTCAGTTCATTTTGCGCTCCTTTTTGAATCTCAACGAAACATTCTTATTTTTCCAAACTTTGCCTACAGTTTCATGCTATTGTATCTTCTTAATCTTCTTCAAGCAACCGGTATTCAGAAGGGAAATAAAATCATCTGTTTCATCTCGGAGTCAGCTTTGCTTGTGGTCAGATCTATCAGCTCAGCATATTACAAATTCTATTGTCTTGTGATGGATACTTTCAATCAATCGTCTGGATTCCAGTATAATCCAAACTCCAACGCGATGGGAGACATAGATGGTGATTCTGAGTTTTCAGGAGTTGTTGAAATTTTCGTCCACCATGCCAGGAATATTCACAACATCTGTATTTATGACAACCAGGATGTCTATGCCAAGTTCTCTCTTACTTACAATCCATACGAGACCCTGTCAACTAGGATCATCAACGGAGGTGGAAAAAATCCAGAATTCAATGAAAAGCTGATCATGAAAGTCAGTCAACTTGATGCAGTCCTAAAATGTGAGATGTGGATGCTTAGTAGAGCTAGAAGCTACATGGAGGATCAGCTCTTGGGGTTTGCTTTAGTTCCACTTTCAGAAGTAGCTGGCAAAGGAAAGATGACGAATGACTATAGCCTATCCTCTACTGATCTATTTCACTCTCCTGCAGGCACCGTCAAATTGACACTTTTCTTGGACACAACGTTGCCTGTTAGCCCATCGACAGCTGCCAACTCTTCTATATCATCAGAGGTTGTTTTTCTTGAAAGAAAGACATCTGAAGTTGGGTTGGATCCTATCGAGTACTCGAGGATTGAGTTTCCTGATATTAATGTTGTCAGAGAGAATCAGCAGATGCTCTCTGAGTACTTTGATGGTTTGGGTTCCAAGCCTGGTTCTTTTCTTCATCTTGGAGCCTCTCCTCAACCTGTTGTTGATGACTATGAAATGATCATGAATTCTTCTGAAGAAAACCGAGGAGTTTCAGGTTCTCCAAATGGTAGCATTCAGAATTCTTGTTTCATGAGCTCCACAACAACGAGCTTAAGTGATGATAGGATTTCCTCTGATTCAATTGAAAAAAAGGGTCTTCTGTGCGGTCAATCCTCTAGCTCCCTTAATGTATCAGTCACCACAGAATCGAATCATGGCTCTTGTGCATGTCCTGAAACACCAACCTCAAAGAAAGGAAATGAAATCAAAGAGGAAAACGATTTGAATTTTGGTTCGAGCAAGGAAGATGGGAATCTTAAGGAAGACATGATCTCGGCGAAATTTGGTAAAGTATTTTCAGCTCCACTGGGGAGTATCAGCCTTGAAACTGAACAAACTGCAATGCAGCAGCAAATAGTTGACATGTACATGAGAAGCATGCAACAGTTTACTGAATCTTTGGCCAAGATGAAGCTCCCTATGGATCTTGATAAGCCCGAACGCGAAGACCGCAGCAGCAGCATAAGTCGAAACCATAGCGATAAACTAGAGCTTGAAAAGCAGAAAAAAGATGGATCAAGAGTGTTTTACGGTAGCAGAGCATTCTTCTAATTATGATCTTTAATCTCACATCCTATGTAGTTTTAGTTTCCCGCAGGAAATGAAGTTTAATCTATGCAACTTTGGACTTCTTCGGCTTTGTCACTGGCATTTATGACTGAGATTAATTACCTAGTCCTGTTTAACCTCCCTCTCTTCCTGATGATTAGTATAATCTCTTGTAGTCTGCTTCTTAACTTTCCTTATCATTCATCCGCGTTTGTATTCTGGACTGAGACCACTTGTTCTGTGAATGGTCAGAAGTTGTTTTTTTCTTAATTAATAATGTAAATTCAGGATATACAAAATATGATGTTTGGACTGAAAATAAATTACAGGTGCCTGTCTGAAGAGTAGAGAGTTTCAGATTAGCATAATGGATGTTTAGTGATAGCAAATTTAAGATCAAATGCTTCCTGTAAATTGATGCTTGTTGGTCAGCTAGATCCAAATACCATGACATAATACTGATTGAACAGTTGAGGATGAAGCTCTTAATTTAATGGTACATGCAATTGAAACGTCATGATATTTTGTAGTGACATTTGGTTTAGAGAATGAAGGATATGGGTGGGAGAAAGCTTGTCGTGACTCGAGATAAGAAGTTGAAAGCACAAGTCTCCGTGGTGGGTGGGGCAGTCTTGGCCCAATTTTTTTTTTAACCCAATGTGATAAAATCAATCCTAAAGGCACTTTGATGCTTCAAACTGTAGGAATCCAATGAACCCACTCGTAAGTGTTCATGAAAAAAGACTTCTTTTCTGAATGAGACAATACTATTTGTATATTGAATTTTGAAAAAAAACAAATAACCATTTCAATTATTTGTGTGAACATGGAAGACCCTACGTACATTCTATAAAGTCAAATTCGATATCAGTTCTGTTGTGAAAGCTTTGAGTTGGGACAAAATATGTGGTCAAGATGCCATTTACATGTCAAACTTTGTTTTGATCAATTCCAGTCTTTTAAGCTTATTGTGTGGACATAATAGATTATATTATTAGGTATTAAAAACGCAAACTTGATATAGATCAATGCAATATTACTCCAAGCCTGGAGCGTTGCTTTTCTAAGCTAGTGGACAAGGAGAAGCTTGCATTCCTACATTCTAAAACCGTCCAAGAAAAGGTTAAAAACATCTTGCTTCACCAAACTAGTTGACTTCTTGACATTTTTAAGATTAACAGTAGCTTAAGACTCGATAAAAACACCATAACTACACTAAGCATCATAAATCCCTTTAAAATAAAAATGTATGACAGAGCCAATGGGAACAAGTTTGTATAGTCAGAAATAAAATAAAAAAACACATAAACTAGCACAGCCTCGCTTCCTTTTCTGCTCAGCTACTTGATGAAATAAACACATTAGATAATGTAACTTCTGAAACTCTAGATTTATATCACTATTACAATGACAGATATATGAATACTATTTTCCTTGGTGGAAAAGGAATGAATTTTTTACAAATTAAAATGGAGATAGCTAAATTAGATTATGAAGAAACAAAAAAGGCAACAGATAATGAAGCATAGAGAGTTAGAAGATCACCATAAAACTATGCATCTTAATGACTAATCAGTTTTATAGATCTTTATCTCTTAAAGGATTAAAAATAGATCACGTCTTCTTCTTCGTCGAATTTCAAAAAAACGATAAAAAATTATGGAAGTACTATTTTAACCATGCTAGAAAAAGACACATAACCAATATTCTGAAATCTTAAAACGGATAGAAGACTTAGAGAAAAAAGAGTTAAAATTATCTACATCAAAAACACCAATGGAAAAAACCCATTTTTGATTATATAGCCTCATTATCTAATGGATAACTTGTTACAAAGTTCAGAAAGTAAAATTTAAGAAATTTCAAAATAGATAAAAAAAATTAAATTTAGAACTTTAATAAATATAAAACCCGATATTACGAAAGCAGAAATACTGTCAAATCCTAATCCCAATATAAGTGAAGAAGCTAGTACTTCTTTTCAACCTCCTAGACATTTTGATAAAGCTCCTATAGGATATGCGGGAATCTAAACAATTTTTAAAGATAAAAAATGTTATACACCTTTAGATAAAATGAAAATTGATGCGATAAATTCGTTTGGAATATATCTTGATACCGATTGCATTCAAAATGTCAAAGAAGCAATAGATAAATGGGAAATTGTTTTACGTTTCGCAGTAACCATTAATAAAATGGACATAACCATGACTAAATATTTTTTTAAAAAATCTCTTCTTAATAGTGCTCTTAAATTTTGGAAAAATCTAGATAATCAATCAAGAGATTTGATAATTAACCAAAGTACTGATTTAGGACATTTGATTACGAAAGCTGTTGAAAGCTTTCGGTTAGAATTTATTGGAGAAGGTAATATTTTAAAAGATAAAGTTACCATTGAAAAATATGCTTTAGCTTTACATATTTTACAATTATGTAATACGTGTAAAATCCATAAATATAAATATATATATATATATATATATTCAGAA
>JANIMX020000480.1:1931645-1944947 GCA_024582655.2 Erythroxylum kunthianum
CATAACATACCAGTAAGTAATAACTCCAAATTAAACACTATTAGGGATATTCAAGATTAATGAAATGGGAGCTTCTAAACATTTTAATAATTAACTGGGATATCCAACATGACACATAACATAACAGTAACTAATAACTCCAAATCAAACACTGCTAGGGATATTCATGATTAATAAAATGGGAGCTTTAAGCCTTTTAGCAATGAACTGAGGTATCCAAGATGACATATAACAGTAAGCAATAGCTCCAAATTAAACTCTGCTACGAATATTCACGATTAATGAAATGAGAGCTTTTAAGTCTTTTAACAATGAAATGGGATAGGCTTTATACTCAAAAGATTGATTTACCAGTTTTAAGGAATGGTTTTCACTAATTTATTAAAAAACAAGAATGGTTTTCACTAAGAAATAGGGTTATCATAACAATCACAACCAACTCAAAACTTGTATACGTTATATTACATTAATCGTTTAATTAATTTTCCATTGCTCCATTAAGTTCATATCCTTTTCTACGTCTATATTTAATATTCGTATCCTGTACTTTAACTTGTTCCAATCCATGCTAAAAAAATGAAGTTAATCATTTAATCTAGTTCTATTAAGAACATCTTACGTGTTAGAATATTTTATTTATGCTTTCTTACAATCACTAATTTTTACGGATCATGGCATTTCATCAAGATCAAGCTGAAGCTTTTAATATGAAGAATAAAACGATGGAGTTAAAAATTGGAAAAACGTAAGCACAATTACTTCTCAAGCTAAGTGATAATGGCATGGCTCTGATTGTGATGATTCATATTTGAATAACACTGAAGTATCGGATTTTACTCGACGCAGACATCTTGAAATAAGGCGCAAGAACTAGAAACATAGATTTCGATACCAAACTCAAGATAATGTTCCAATTGGTGAGAATTTAGGCGAAAGCTCTTTATCCAGTGATAGCAGCTATACTGAACGTGAAGGTTAGATGGTCTATGGCATAATTTGTTTAGTTCGAGAAAAATGAAAGCGTTTCTAGTTAAAACCGTTGACAGCTCAAGTATAACTGTACAATCAGTTGGCAACAAGCCGCCCTCTTTTCAACAAAACAGTTGTTTTTGAGCTAAAGCTTATTCAGTTATGTCCGTAGCTATAGTTGGAAAGTTCCCACAATCCTATCTATATCTTGATTCCAACATCATTGGAGGTCTTTCCTTTATTGAGGGAAAAGCTTGTAGTTTTCAGTTCCAAGATCTCATGTCTAAAAATGCCAACTAGGATCCAGATAGCAAAATAACTGACTCTGAAAAAAGTTTTCATCAGAGCACAAAACAAAGGATCTTGTTTCAGTAAGTATCCGCTGGCTAGATCACATTAACAGCCAAAATCCAACAAGAGTATACCTACCACGACAAAATGGTGAAGCAAGAGATTTATGAGAAGTTTTACATATATACACAGTGATGACTTGGTCAGTTAAAAAGAAATTTATGATCACAGTAAAGTAAACAATACCCAGACACTGCAATAGTCACCCAAGGAATCCATACAAGTAACCAAACAGTTTATACCAGTTGGATACATGCCCGTGAGGTAGAATGGTACCTGCTATGATCAAAGAAAGTAACTCGGGAACCTCATTCTACCTTTATACTGTTGAATTCCTCAATCACCAGAAGAACTAGCTCCTGCAGTCTCATCTTCACTGAAACTAGATGGCCTCTCCATCGCAGGTCTATGTAATACATTAAGCACAAAGCATTCTGTAAGCTATATAAAGATCATTTGAACATTTAGGAAATCTAAATTCAAGGACAAAAAATCACGAGCCATGCACATAACTTACTCCGAAAAAACTCAAGAGTCTATTCATTTTCCTTTTTGTTTCTTTTATTTGGAGTGAGGGGGTGAATGTTGGTTAAGTTTTTCCAAACATTTCCCCACTATACAAGTTTTTTATGTCTAATTTAAGGAATCATCCAAGTTTTCTTACATTATCACCCAGCTCCACTGGAAAACAAGTTACATCTGTGCTTCAATGAAAAGAACAAAAGTAAATTAGAAGTAAAAGATCCGAGACAGAAATCACACTCTCAATCAAACTTCAAGGAAACCTTAATACAAAACCAGCTGGAATGGGACTAACAGAGCAATTAATAGCATAATATTGAACTGACCCTTTAGTTGGAGTTATGCTCCGAATCTCAACTCTAGACCATTTTGCAACCTTCAATATTTAGCCAAACAATGGGCTGTATCAGAACAAAATACGTAGATGCATGCAAGAATGTATCAAACCACAAATATCCAGATAATGTAGCACATCTAGAAGACATTGGAAGAGGTCAACCAAAGCTTGCAGTCACCTTTTTTTCTCTAACTGAATCATGGTACTCTTTCATTACCTTCACTTCTCTATAAAGTTTATCTTCCTGCACATATCCAACATGCAGTTAGCAATAAGCCAATACTATGACCATCAAATCTGTTAACTACAATGTATACAGTAGCAAATGTCATACCTCTGCCATCTTTTGATTTGGAGCTTCCCAGTCTAGATCAGAAGATTTCTTGGACCCAAGCATTAATTTTGAATTTTTTGTTACATAATCATTCTGCTGGCTTATCTTAGGACTACCACTATTGTGGTGATGCAACCTTGAGTCCATCTGCTCACTATCATTTATCCTGCCCTCAGGGCTATGATGGTCAGAAATCAAATATGATCGTTTAACTTTAATGCCATGTTTGGAAGTCATGCTATACTTTCTCTTTCTGCTATACAAGGTCATTTCACCTGCATGGTCATCATAACTATCCGTGGGAGAATTCCCACTAGGGTTGGAGATTGAAGAATTATAAGAAGTATACTTCTTTAGCAGGTCGTGAGATCTCCTTTTGAGAGAATCAGATGCATGCTTGGGTTCACATTTTGGCCCGTCTATATATGAGTCTGGAGAAGTCACATAAGTACTATATGCCTCATACTTCTGCAGTTGTATAGAAAGACATTTTAATTCAAGAGGTATGTTTGGATTCAAGTCCCAATGAACTGTGTTCAAAATTTTCGTAATACACAAACTCTAGCAACAGCCTGAAAAATCTACTTCTAAAGGTGCAGAAGAAACATCTGTGTGTTAAGCAACTCGTCCAAAATTTAATCCCTTAATTCTCTTCCAGTCAGTGTGAAGAAAAGAAAGTACAATACGAATTTAAGTTTTTTAAGATTTCACCCAATAACAGTATTTCTATTGTTTGATTTCACAAATCATGCAACTCAATCCACAATGAAACACATACAAAGAAAAAACTTGTACTTCTCCAAGAAAATTTTAGTATTCCTTCATGTAGCAAAATGCAGAGATACATCCTATTTTACAGGATTAATAACTACTTTCCTTTCAGCCAAAACAATAGAGGTATGTTGAGTTTTGAAGGGTTTAGTTTTAATTTTGTGATCAAATTATTACAAATGATGACAATTCTTCTAAGTTACCATCTCTTTTTTTTCCCATACTTCGTATTGAGTCACAACCTTAATGTCTTGAATTCACAGGATTAATAACTATTCTCATCTCAGCCGGAAAACAAAGGTATGATGTTGATTTTAGATGGATCAACTTTGATTTTCTGATAAAATATTTATAAATAATCAAAATTCTTTTGACCCTAACTTCTCTCATATGCATTCTACCAAAGTCAGAACTTACCACCAAGTAACATAATATATGAGCATATTGATAACGTCCACAGAAATAACTTACAGTTGTAGTGCTTAAACTGAATTTCTTTCTAGCTCCAGAAAAATTAGCAGAATGTATCCAAGCAAGATTGCCAACATAGAATGATCCTGCCCACGTACTCTTAACACTAAGTGATGAAGATTTCCAAAAGATTCTATTGGATATTCACAGCCATAACTAAGAAACAGAAATACAATAGTATATTGATCAAATACAGTGAGATACAACACAGAACCAAGGAAATACAATGGCTCAGAGGTATCACCAGGGGCCAGAAAATATTCCATTAACAAGACAAAAAATTGAACTTCAGCATCCAACACCAAAACTACAGGGAACCATCACATTATCATTTTCTTATGCCAGACACCTGTTGTAGATAATAAATAGGTTACACAGTCTGTTGCTAATTTGATTCGATGGAATAAAAAATTTCCAACCAATGATTAATGCTACTGAACAAAAATAGCATTGCAGGACTAATAGGGAAACTGTTTGAATAACAGTTTAAACAGATATGACATCGTTAGACAATTTGACACCATATTAGTATTAGTTTTTTTAGAAACAACTCTCTCTTCTAAATGGATATAGTCACTCAATCATCACATGCCTATGCAAGGATCACAGAAATTTCCAGTTCCGTAGCCTCTCCAACAACTAGAAAAAGATAAACTTTGGGATATGTAGATATAAACTTCAGAAGCAAATTTTACAAAGAGTTGTAAATAATTCAATTCCATTTCTACAGTTTGCAAATCCCATATAAATAGTTTAACAGAAGAGTTTGGCTCACCAGTTACCGGATCCCTACTTGGTGATGTGAATACATCAGGAGGAAGGGCCTGGAAGTCAACACCAAGTGGAGGACCACCTTCCCGATAATCCAGACCCAATTGCCTCTTGACAGCAGTTATAGCAGCATTTTCTATTTCATCCTTCACTTTCAAGTACCCTGACAGTTTATGAGCGACGCTAGTTGCACCCATGGGAATCAATGGCATGTTTTCTCCATTCTGCATCAGATACCTTGATATTTCCATACCATAGTGGTCCTCACTTTGATAGAAAGATCTGTCTTGCAAGGATGAACAACTTTCTGAAGACATATCATCCATGTGATCAAGACTCGCTCTATACTGACTGGTATGATCATGGATGAGGCCAGCTGCAGAATGTTCATGGAAGTAAAGCCTCTCACTCTCAACTTCCCTAGCATCATTATTTCTGTGATCACCTTGTTTAGTACTGCCACAAGAATCTTGTCGCAATCCACTCCCACGATCCTGAATGATACCACTAGACCGATCTAGTCTTCCATTAGCATATGCTTCATCTCTCGTACATTTATTATCTTTTAACCTTCTGTGGCAAAACCAACTTGATATTTGCTTTTCTGTCAATCCAATATGCAGTGCAAGTTCTGATTTCATTTCTTCTGTGGGATATTTGTGCTCTGAGAAAACCATAAATTTCACCTTCAAGGTGATATCTTACTAAGGTCTAAAGCTGCAACAAATAGAAAGTCTGAGAAGTACCAGTACCATCATAAAATTTCTCCAAAGCAATAAGCTGGGCTGCTGTCTTGAGTGTTCTTTTGTTAGTCTTCTCTGCATGAACTTTATTTTCTTGAGAATGTGCCTTACTCGTATCTAAACATTGGCTCAGATGTACAAGAAAGATAATCAGTAAGAAGCAGACGTCGGTTGATGCCACTCAAGTATTAGAAATTTCATCTCATACGTGCAAAAGTAGATATAGAAGTAGAAGTAAGATAGAAATGTAACAAGAACAAGCCAGTAAAAGTTTTCATAAAAGATGCAAAAGAACACATTTATTTGACTCATCGCTTGATCTTTATAGCACCACCTTGTTTTTTGTAGTTCTTGCAACTAAAAAAAGCATGCAAGGAAATCCCAAGGCTATATCGCCTGCATCAACCAAATTAACAGAATGGTAGAGGTTTCCTTAAAAGTCTGTACCAAGCCCAAGCCAAATATCAACTAATGCCTTTGAAAGAGAAAACTTTAAATTTAAGAATGCAGAAAAAATACAATCAGAAAGAGTCTCAACATGAAAACAACGCGATAGACTGGTTTACAAGGTAACGGCATAGCAAGAGAAAAATGAAACGTTTAAGGATATGTGTGAAAAACTTTACGTTCCAAACAAAGCAACGGAAACAGCAGGAACAACAAATCCCAAGGCAATGACAATAAAAGATGTCTTCTTCAGAGAACTCTCCATTTTTTTCGACAAGCAATCACCCCGAACCAAAAATCTTCTACACAAGAATTCTATCAGGCATTGATTGATTGCTATACACGGTTCTAGTAAATGAAAAATTAATTCTAAAAAGAAAACAAATTGCCAGTCCTAAAGATTCAAATGGAAAAGGGGAAGAAAACTACACCTTCCATGGTTTGTCCTTCTTGGGATTCTCTCTTTTCTTTTCTCCTTGAAGTTGAAAAAGAGAACCCCGTCAGAGCATAATCACAGAATCTTACTGACACCTAGTAAAGCAAACGTAATATGGGTGTTGTACTTGTTAGGGATGACACCACCCGTCTTCACATCTAACTAAATCCTAAAAATTGTTTGGTGGGAAAGAAGGAAATGAAATGTTTGTTTTGTGAATTTCTTTGCAATTCAATTTCAAGCCTGTGTTGTTTATAGATAGATTTTTTGGGAATCGGAAGTCCAACTCCAAACTTGGGTCTCGCCTGGTGTTTTGTTTGACAGTTAATCATCTTCAGGAAACTTAAATGAGAATAAGAACAGAATAACAATAACAATACCCATAAGATTAAACCAAAAACCAGAAAGACGTGCTGTACTTGTGATTCTGGGTTTGGGCCGCATTGGGCCTTTCATTTACTTCAGTTAATTACTTTTCTCACAAGGGGCATAAGGAATGTAGGACACAGAGTGAGTTCTTCTTCATATATAATATAAAAGATTTAACTTCAGATGCAGAATTAGAAACATAAACCATTGAATCTATGATTTTCATTTTGCCATCTGAAAAGTCGCAGGAGCTTGCCTTGCCTGACTTAAAGAATATTAAGGGGTTAAAGGACATAGTTGGCTTGGCTGAATATATTATTTTATTTTTTTCTGCTTTGATCCCAAAAATCTGTTACACATTTTGTTGAATCAGTTGGCCAAAGATTAAAAATAGTGGTGAAGGCTTTTCTGGGTCCTCAAAACAGACAACAATATCTATACTAGATTGGGATTGCTTCAGTGTGTCCTGCTGCCTGCCTGCCTGCTTACCTGGTCTTCCCCTTTCTCTTTTTCTTTCTTTTTTTTCTTTTTTGGGTTCTCCTCCCTAGTCACTCCTCCTTTTTGCTAGAGTTGGTCGTAGTGCCATCTCCAGATGATCCACCACCCTTTGACTCGTCAAATTCCATTAACTGCATAAATGTCAAAACACACCCCCATATTAGTCAGCTGCAGTCTAATTACAAAACTATTTAACTAGAATTGAACACACACAAAGGTCCTCCCATCACACACAAACACAAACGCTCACGCACTATCAAACATTCCTTTTCATGGAAACTAATTTAAAGTATTCTCTTTTGAAGTCAGAATATAGAACTCGTATTGGAATCCAAACTACAACCACAATGGTCCAGAAAGAACTGGGAAGAATACCACACATTAAAAAAAAGAAAAAAGAAGATCACACTGGGTGTTGAACAAACCTGTTTGACTTCACCATTCCATAGGACATGAGCAGCCAAGAATCCTATTACTGCTGGCACAATATACAAAAGCGCAGGCTGCAAATACAGCATAAACCATAGCATTTTAAAATATGGGCCAAATAAGAAAGTGAAAGACAATCAATTCGATATTTTGAGGAATGGGATCATTTCAAGTTACCTGTGCAGCTTGGAACCAGTTCATGACAATAATTGTAAGGACCAAACCAACTGCATACCCCAGAAAAGCACTCTTAAAGTATTGCCTATCTTTTCCTCTAGAGACATCAAATCGCAATGTCAGAGCTACAAAGATACCTAAATAGCAAACGAGCATTGCAAGGTAAGAATCAAAAGGAATGATCTCGAGATATTGTGTTAAAATGAAAGTTCCAACTCTAAATTTTAAAACCTACCAGGAATCACAATGTCACCAAGCCCAAGCATAGAAAAGGGCCGTGTTACATCTGCTGTTGGGAACAGAAGCTATAGAAAAATTGAATGATCCCAATTAGGGTGCTCTAATAAATCATAATTCACAATCAAGTAGTTGTGATTGGGCCAGATGAATGTTAATAACAGCTGGCACACTAACCTTGATAGGAGCATCAAAAGACTTTGCAACACTGACCATCACAGGAGTGAAGAAAACCCAAAAGATATCATATACAAACAGTCCAGCCTAAAATAATTAGCAAGGGAAACACTCACGTCATAAGAAAATAGACAAAGATATAAATCCTCGTCACATTTCAATCAATATATTACAAAAGCATAAAACTGATTCCAGAAATCAGAATATTAAACAAAAACAATGTAAAAATAAAGCACATGTAGAAAAGGTTCACAACATGAGGTAAAAGCCAGTTAGAGGTCATGGAGAACAGGCATCATTTCAGGACTCAAGGCCTTTTTCTCAGTAATCACATCAATTGAATGTTCAAAGGCAGCAACTCAAGACAACTATAAGATGAATAGTTTTACATTCTTGGATTATAAGTGAACCAACAAAATTGCATGGATGATCAATCGAGGTACTGGTATGGTGATTGGAAGGAGCCACGTGCAAATTTAAGGTGTACAGAAGGAGCAATGGTGATAGAAGACATAACATTAGGCCATCATGTGATCCATGTAATAATAGACGTTTTGATCACAACTATATCACAGTAGTATCTTTAGTTGGATGACACTGATGACAATTGCTGGAGGGTGCAATGGGTAAAAGTTAGAAATTAAGGCATGAGTTAATGCAAGGCTATGCAAATGCAAACCCACAGATATTTTGAAGGAAGTCAAGTCAACTTCATAAAGTTCAATGGAACTATGTTCCACAACATGAGCATGCTAGAGGAAACTTTCATACAAGTATGAAATGATCAAAGAATCACCAGTACCACCACTTCCAAAATATCTTAGAAACAGAAGGCAAGTTCATCTCATTACCAAGAGGATAGCACCAGTCTTAAACGATCCAAGGGAGAGCATTTCAATACCCTGTAAGACAGCAGACAAAGTCCCATACTTTAATAGGCTTTAAATTATTCATCCTTAAAAGACGTACAAGTAGTGCCTGACCTGAATACAGAAAGCCAAGCCCAATATATTGTTAGCGAGCCAATGCTTCTGAGAAGCATACCATGCACAAAAAAATGTTCCAGGCATTGCTGCAACAATCTGTGATCTTGTGAACTCAATCTCCAAAGCTGTATAAGAAAGGTGAAAGGAAAAACATCATTCTGCTTAATAAAAGCAAGATGTCAACTGGATCAAAAGCAAGTTGTAAGTTAAAAAACCTAACATAACAGATTAACATGTTGACAACCTCATCTTCGAACCAGGATAAGCACTATTTCAAGCAGCAAAGACCTAGCAGAACCATCTACCAGACTACAAAATCATTCAAATAAACAGATCTGATATAGCAAATCTGTTCAGAATGAACAAATACGTTAAGTGCATAACAAAACATGTCTGAGTTTATAACCCATTAACACCCACACCTCAAAATAAAAGGACTGGTACCAAAAATATAATATCTGTTAGCAATTACCATTTACTAGGATCAAAAAAAGATATCTCCGGCAGGAGATTTCACTCCAGGCTAGAACTACTCTCATTTAATAAGAATATTATGTGACATTTACTTCCACAATTGACGTGAAAACAGACACAAGAGCTGCAAACTGAAAAAATTCATACCCAAAAAACATATACAATGGAATGCTTTGGAGACATATACTCAAAGTTCAATCAAGAAGCAATGATACAACTGCCTAACTATATTAGATCTGATAGTAATACCATAATGATGACAACAAAATCGAATAACCAACCAATTAAACATGCAATTAAAATTGTGAAAGGAATGATAACGGCATCACATACAACGAAAATAAGGAAAAAGCCAGACAATAGAGTCATCATTCCAACGGGTTGGAAGAAAACGTTTAATAGCTGGTAGCAATGTTGCCCTGAGAAAAGTGGAATGAAGAAGATACATAAGAAAATGATACTAACAAATATAACCCATCTTATTAAAGTGGAATTCAAATTATCAAATCAAATTCATAGAGAACTTACGAAAGTGCTACAATCCCAAGGATGAAAAAGTAGCATGTCAGTACAGCATTAACCAAATCTTTTGAAAGAAACTTGAAGAGAAGGAATAACGATAACAGCATTGCACTCCCTACAAAGGGAAAGCGCATTGCATGCTCATTGGACATGGTTTCCTGGAAGTTAAAACAACATATTAGGTATTCTTGATGTATAACAAAGACATAATAATCAAAATCACAGGTAGAGAAAATAATTATTCTTGTAGCGCATACTGTTGGAGGCGTTGGCTTGACGGATCGGTAACAACCAACATAAACTGTCAGACAAGCAGTCAATATGACATTTATGTTTGGGTCTACATTCACAACAAGGGGCGCAAGTGTTAGACCTGCATTCATTGATTTGAATGGTGTTAGATAAGGATCAACAAACCCCATCGACATAAGAAAGGTGTCACTACAAGGTGTTATCATGTCAAATCTCAATCTTTCTCGTTTCAATGGCTTTGCTGCATCATGTGTCTATATCAATAAACAGCATTAAACCTCATACCGTCAAGTTAAATATTTGTTGACGTAAATAGAATCTAAAATGAAATCCAAACCTGCTAAAGCCGCATTCGCTATCCGCTCACAACTCTTCATCTTTTATTCAACAAAAACTCTGATTCAACTAATCAACGATTATGCAAAAGTCAAGTCTTACAAAAATCTTGAATATCAATCAAACCTATCCCAAGTTCGCCACTTCAGCAATCAAAAAAGTCCTGCACGTTGAATGCATAACAATCAATCCAACGAGAAAAAAGATCACCAACAAAATTACAAACAAGTATACATAGTAAACAGATAAACAGAACACGATGCGAACTGTAGCATTAAAAGTTCACTCTTTCAGTTGCTCAGCAACTGAGATTATGAGATTCACAAGTTAATATTCCCATTCAAATTCGGGATTACAAATCAAAGCTAACATAATAACGGAAACTAAAAGATCATTTCCTAAATCACAAAATAACCGAAATGAAGAAAGAAAAGAAAAGACTAGCCCAAATTTCTCAGCAAACAAACGGGAAAAACCTAAGTGACCCACATAAATACCAAAGGCTGGAGAGAGATAGAGTTACAGCTACCCAGAAGCAGAGACACTTTCTCTCTCTAACGGTTACCGTAAAACACAGATCGGAGCAGCCGTCTAGAGAGAGAGACTTGACAAAAAGTGGAGAAATTTTGAGATTTTACAGAGACAGGATTTTAAGTTTTTTACATGGAATATTTGTCACGTCAAAAGGCGTGGGTTAAAAAGACTTGGCAGTCACGTATCATATGGTCAATTTCACTGACAAAAGCCAGGCATTGAATGGTCTTGAACGCGTGTGAGGTCTTTATTGGAAGTTCACCATGAATGGTAGCCTCTCAGTGGAAACTTAACGCACTGGTCACGACGTGGGAGAACCGTGTTAGAAAACCATGTCGTGAGGTGTTGTCTAGACCAATCAATGTTTGCCATGTCAGTGTCCCAAAAACTCTTGTTTGACACCGTCGTAGGTAACGTTTTAAATATTTTTGGTCTTTATGAAGGCTTTTCTGCCAGTTCCCACTTCATGGGTGTCTGTTCTTTGTCTTGAGTACTGATTATTCATCGAGGTCGTTCAGCGCAATGATTCACATTTTGGTTACGTAGTTTGTCTGAAGCTGAAGTTTCGAGGTTTCAGATTGTCTCTTTGGTGTCAACAAATGGTAAAATACTAGTCGAATCTCTCCGTGCTTGATTTGCTCGTTTGAACTTGCGTACAAGCTAGTAAGTTCAGGGAAACTTGTGAGTCCTTCAAAATACTGCCGTGTTTTGAAATTTTTTGAAGGAAATAAACATTTTTGAAGTTATTACAAAACTGACATATTCAACGATGTACTCTTTTTAGAAATTAAAGGTAAAGATATTAGTCTAGCAAAAATATTTTGGAAGAAGATATAGTCTGAAGCACGATCATGTCACAAATTGTGCTCATGCTATAACGAAGCAGAAGAATTCATAGTCTCGAACACAGGCATATCAGAGCCTATATATGTGTTCCAGAAGCAAACAATGAGATCTATAGTCTAGGACACAGCCATATCATAAGTCATGTTTGAGATGAATAACATTATTTAGAAACATATTATTTTTAAATAATGATGAGTTTGGTAAATGGGTTATTTGACTAAAATTGCACCAAGTAGAGTTTACTTATACATATAATAATATAAACCTATTTTAATGTAAGAACAATCATCATTATTGATCAATAAAGTGACTCAATAGCTTTTAGACACACCCAATTGGTTAAATATCATTAAAACTTGTTGTATTCTTATTTGTGTTTTTTCCATTCTCTTTAAGTAATATTAAAGCATAATTCAGGCAATAATGGCTTTGGTTATAAAGTCTAAAGTGGGAAGTTTAATTGAACTCAAAATTTTGGATTGCGACAATAGAGAATGAAAGATTTATTGATGCAATAAGGCATGCCAAAGGGGCTGTAAGAGAATAAGCTAGAACATATAGATGAGCTCAACTGGGAAGAGTTATAGGTACCAGTAGTTAAAACCATATCTCTTTATTTAGGAGACAAGGTCATGCACCACGTCATGAAAATTGCATCCCCTATGAAGATATGTACAAGTTGGAGAGTCAATACATGTTAAAGTCTCTCATAAATAAATTGTATATAAAACAGATAATATATAAATTGAAGATATAGAAAGGAACAAATCTGGAACAATATATCAAAATGTTTAACCAATGACCTGATGGAGCTTGAGGTGACTATTATTGTAATGCCCCGATACCTCCTGGAAGGGAACTTCGGTTCACTACCGGTATCACACTTGATCACTCACACTCACTCCTCTCCTGGAGCTGCGGAAGCGCAAATTGATTGTACTCACTCTGACATTTACATGCAATTGCAGCGAAAATTTAAACAATACTAATTTGGGCGTTGGGCCCCATATTACAGTATAACCATGCAGAAAAAAAAAACAGAAATATGCCTGTAGACTCAATACAAAAACTTTACAACCATAGTTAGGCCTTGCAGACCGTTACAAAATAGTGCAGTTCAATTTACAGAAGATAAACATAAGGACAAAAGACAAGGACTCTACACTGTTGGCCTCTACGATCCTGATGTCCCTGCTAGCTCTTTTCCCCTGTCCTTAGCGCGATCCTGACCTACACGAGAAAACACTCCGTGCTAAGCTTTCGCTTAGTGGGAAAGTACGAAAATAACAGAAAATAAAATAGGGAAAACCTAT
>JANIMX020000480.1:2042410-2052600 GCA_024582655.2 Erythroxylum kunthianum
ACTCTGTAAGCCTTGCATAGTCGGTTTAAGGGTACCGTGAGTGTCCTTAGCCCGGGTATGCGGTGGTTGTCATGTGCCCGAGGTAGTTCCGGGGCGTGACATATAGAATACTAACCAAACACCATTTTTACCTGAAATCAAGTTATGCACTTAGGCATGCATGCCTACATTTACTACTATTCCTACTAAGGTCAAATTTGAAGCTTTATAGGAAAAGTTCATTCTTATTAAAAGTAAACTTCCTAATTATAATTAAAGTTCAACTCTAACTTTAATTTTAATATAACCAAATATCTCATATTTGACCCTTGAAGTTTTTCAAGCTTCATAATTTAGTTCAACTTAATTAAAATTATTTTTTCCTTTTATCTGCTCTTTTATGTTTAAGCCATTAGGTTCCTAATATGTTAGTAATGATTATAAAATATAATTCTAATTCATAATTAGGATTAGACAAATTAAAATTCCTTTTAATTTATATTTAATTTTTTAATTAAATAATTTATAATCATTTATTAAGATTGGCGTTTAGTAACATATCATTGACCACTCAAATATTATGAATGTTAAAGTGGTTTGAACATGCCTATGCATGGTTATGATATATAATTTAATCCATTCGTCGTCTAATTTTCCAACTGAATAGAGTATGAATTTAGTATCTACTATTTTAAATCCAATCATGTTCATTCTTACTAATTAGTAATTGATTTATAATTGATATTTGAAAACACTTTTTTCAAAACTCAATTCACTCTAACCAAAGAATTCCTTAAATCATTACTAATCAAGAATAGTAAAATATTCTCCATAATTATTTTAGAGTGACGTATCATTTATTAACTTACTCAACTATCTCCACACGGTTTATAAAATATTCATGTACTACTGATTGGGCTACTCCAAATAGAATAGTTCATAAGCATCATAAAATCACAATAATTCTCACATGAGATACTTTAGTAACATCAAGTATATGGATTAAATATGCAACCATCACAATGAAGAAATTCACAGATACATAAGTAATATTCTGATTAGGATCCTTATAATCGAGTTAGTACAATGAAATTATTCTCTAATAAGCACCCATACACTTGTTTCTCCATACTTGAATTTATGAGTTTTAATTACTTTCTTCATAAGAAAAAAAAATAATATGTGTTAGTTTTACTGTTTCATCAATATCCTATCTTAATAAATTTACAACTAGGAACAATTTAAGAATAATACATAAATGAAAATTAAATCTCATAATTATGATCTCATCATAATTTCAATTGTACAATAATTTTTTCAAAGATTTTACCTTTAGTATTAAAACATATAATGTAATAAAAATATATATAAAGATAAAGAATGTCTTTGTTAATTAAAATAATAATGTCATACAAAAATATGTAATCAATCGATTAGCTACAAGGGTATAAACTAACAATGTATAGCATCATATATCATTGAAAGTAATGGGAAAAGTAAAATGATAGAAGTAAAAGTCTTGATTTCAACTTACTTATTTAGAACCTTTTTTGTACCTAATGTTCATAGTTATCTTAATAAGGTTTAGCTAGATGCAAGTAGCTTCTCATTTATTAAAATTTATATCTTAGTACATATAAAGAATACACGAATTTTGGTATTATTTCTACTTTTAATTCAATGACCCAAAAAAATGTTCCAAAGTCTGAAAAAAAAACTAAAACAGGGATTTGAACATACAAAAGTTGTTAAAACAAATTTATCTTTAAGATTAGGGTAATTAGCTTTCTAAGTAGACTTGATATGTTCTCTTTTATATTCAAAAAAAAAGTAAGCATAGTGTTAACCACATTAGCACATGATGCTACAAGCAAGCTCTAGTTAGAAGTCCCCATAAGGTTTTAAATATTCAAGGCACGTGTTTCTCTTTTACTGATCTGGTTTGGAACTTCCAAAAACAAAATTTGATCTTTTCATATGTAATTTGTTCATTTTTATTAGAGTATTGATTACACTATATTTAGTTATACCAAGGATAGTACCATTCAATCAAATTCTATAATCTCACTATAATTTTGTATTAAAAAATGTAAATGTGTGAAAGGAATTATTTATTATCAATCATCAGACAAAATTTATAAAAAACATAATTATACTTTTAAAAATAAAAAATACATAAAATAATCAAATATAGCATCATTTTTCTATCCATTACAAAGGATTTATGATCACTTCCTAAATTGAACATGGATCTTTTGATTTATTTAGTTCCTATATTTAATTAATTTAATTCGTCACAAGAAATTCACATATCCAAATTATTCAACCTATGAGATTATATGCCTAATGTAATTACATTCAATTGTGACACCATAAAACTACATTATATATTCAAATAAAAAAGATGGTGTTGGATTAAATGAGAGTCTAACACATGATTTTGATGATAAAAACATATTTTTATTATTTTTATTTTCAATGATATTAGTAAATTAATTAATTTATCAAAGAATCAACTAAAAGGTCAATTATTAAGTTTAATAAAATGAAAAAAGTGATCAAATGATTTAAATAATTAAAATGGTGCATTAAAATATAAATTCAAAACAGTTTCGAAGTAATTCAAATCAAGTGGACTAAGAACAAGAATTAATAAAGTCATCTTTAAAATTTATTGTAATCTTTTTTGTAACCTTGTTTTGGTTATTTCAATAATTTAGTATTCAAAATTGTATGATCATTTATAAGTAAAACATAATGCGTAAATCATGAAGAAATTTGTTTTGAACTTTAACGAAAGCCTTTTAATCTGTAAACAATATTGAGGAAACTTTTAGATGATTTAGTATGTGAATAGATATAGTTTAATACTATAAATAGGTTGAAATATTTATTGATCAAACACTATACATTGGTTGTACTATTCATTATCCGACTGCACTATTCAATGATGTTGAATTTTAGAAGTTACTAAAAGAAGAGTTTTTGTCTAACTAGTCAATACTCCTGTCCAAAGGGGTCTGGATAACTGAAGGTAGGTGATTGACATTGGTTAGTTGATCTTGCCTTAAAATTATCTATTTTGCGTGTCTAATTAACAAATATTTGAATTAATTTAGATATAAATATACTATATTTAAGTTGGGAGAACAACCTTTGATGTTAGAGATTGTATATCTGCATCACATAATATATATTAAGCCTAGTTTATCAATGTAAACAAGAAGGAAAGTTTTAAAGTTGTATATAGTTATGCAATTGTTGTTATTGAGGTATACATTGTGAGTTTCTCTTCTTGTTATTGAAAAAGTTACTGAGGTATACATTGTGAGACTTTCTCTTAACCTTAAATAAGAGTTGTAAATGATTCCTCTTCATGACAGCACAATATGATTATAAGAGTTTCTTTTTGTATGTGATAAAAAGATATTGTATAAAATATTTTTCTTCATTTACTAAAATATAAAAATAGAAAAAATTTAAGTGAAGTGTAAAGAGTGGACGTACGATGAAAGTTGTTAGATTAAACTATTATAAATAGACTTTGTCTTTTTATTTATTTATTAACTCTCTTTTATAATTATTGTACTTGTTTTGTGATAATTGTTATTTCGTATGTTATCTATAAATGACCAGAAGAAATATTTAAGTTTCAGGTGATAAATCTAATTCTGAACTAATCCGTTAAAAAAATAAACTGGTAGATGGTAGTCCAAGTTGATGGTCGGAATCGCCATCTAAATTGAATGCAAGGACGGGTGAGTATGATTACCAACCACCCTTCACTTCCCTATTCATCGAAACCATCATCTGTTGATGGCCATGGACGCTATAGTATACTGTTTTTCAAAAGGTGAGATCGTTTTGGGGCTAGTCTACACAAAACACTCATTCGCTCTTGTGAACAAAAGGTCCACATTCCCTGATGGAACCAACTAGTATACATATATAATGGAAGTTTCAAATAGTGGCTAACGTTATTTATTGGTTTGGTTGAGCCTGCCTAATGTAAGTAGTCCATCCACGAATAAAAAGTAGAAATCGGTATCACATCCCGACAATATTTACTAAACTTGTTCCTCATAAAACAAAATTCTAATAAAAGAAAATCGACGAATATTTTTTTTGTTAAGAAATGACTGAATAATTTGACCCTACATTCACTACGAAATTTGCTCCCCATACTAAAATATAACCATGTCAATAATTTAAACCTTCACTATTAGTTAGCAGCATTTACTGTTTTTATATTTTTATGATATCTCTTAACTATCTATATATATAGAGTTGGTGGTAAGTCATTTAATTATGACTTAAGTTTTTTTTATTTATAATAAATTACACAGATACACCAACACTCTTTCGTTATTCAATATCTTTATTACTAAACTAATCTATATACATGGTTAATAGTTGAATTATTATTATTTAAGTTAATTTGTACGTCATAAATTATAAATATATGCAAAAATAACATTAATTTTATATATTTATCATAATTCAAATATTAATAGATGATGAGGTGCTCAATTACCTTTTCCATAAAAAAAAACCAGATCTTGATTATTGAAATAACGGTTAAGTTACTAATTAAAATTAATTCTTTAATTAAGCAGAAATTGAATGTGAAGACAAAAACGAGAGGGAGAGAGAAAGAGATGTTCAAAGCCGGCATATCTGACCACCGACCCCCCTTGAAATTGAAAACCCTCACATAACAACTAAACCTAAGACTTTAGATTAAGTCAATTCCCTTGCATATTGAAAACCTCTCTTTGTTCCTTCTCCTACTTCTTCTTCTATAGTACACTTGTCTCCACACCACGTCCATCTCTTCTCTCAATTTCTGCGTGTTTATCTAAATCATATCTATAACTTCATGGGAAATACAGTGTCCTCATGCTGCAAGCAAAGTTGCAGGTCATCGGTGAAAGTTATCTTCTGGGAAGGAACAACAAGGTTGTTGACTGGTAAACATGTCGCCGGAGAGATTATGTTTGAGAACCCAGAGATGATGGTTTGTCATGCAGATTCTTTTTTCGTCGGCCACCCTGTGCCAGCTCTAGCAATTGACGACGAGCTTATGCCTGCCCAAACCTACTTTGTTCTTCCTATTGATCGCTTTGCGTGTAAAGTTCTATCAGTTTCTTCCATTGCAGTTCTAAGCCCTAGCTCTAAACCTGGCCCTTTAAATTTCAGTGAGTGTGCTCCTTTCCAGTACATAAAAGGTGAGAATGGTAGGGTTGCAATAAAGGTGGCACCGGAATTCATAACAAGGCTTATATATAGAGGTAAAGAAGAAACTGCAGGGTCAAACAGCCATAGTCATTGTTCTCTCTGTAGCACACCGGAGTTGAAGAAGCACTACGACCTCTTGGTTAGGCCCAAAGATCAAACATGGTCGCCGAAACTTGAGACGATCTCAGAGAACAAGATTAGGCACACACCGTGCCGTTTTACAAAAGGACAAATAGCTAGATTTTAGTTGATTCACTTGATCAGTGGAGAAACTATAGCTGACTATGGGCACACCGATTATATATAAATTGTTGTAGAGGGAAGAAGTGGATAATATTAATACGTATACAAGGATTAATTATTGAATTATGTTAGGGATACACTTTCAGAAATTTTGATTTATTATTGATGTGTCAAGTTTTAAAATGCAATTAATATTACTGAAGGATTAAACATTGAATTATGTTTAGATTGTATTATACTTTTTAATTTCTGCTTTTAGCAACTTATCATCTCACTCAACGGATGTATGTGGTTGTCACAGTACAGTAGAATTATTTTTCCAAACCTTGTTGTTTGAGGAAATTCTTTCCTGCAAGTTTCTTCTCAGGAAGATTTTGCCAATTTGGAACTTGCTTGTTTGCTGCATTTCAGTACCTTTTGCTTGTTCTCAACTTCCTTGAGATCGAGAATATCTTTTTGCAAATCTTCTTTAGTTTCTTCTTATTTAGTGAATTTTATTTGGATTTAGATCGTTGTGTTGTGTTGAAGTTTTATGTTTTTGTCTGCCCGATCCATTCCAAACACAGAACAGGGCGAGCTTGATAGTATCATTTAGATTATGTTGGAAACCAAGTCTGATCGAATCACGGGCATAACAATAAAATAAAAATTTTACGAATTCCGATCGGATCATGATAATTAAATAACTTGAATAATTAATTCAAATCATAAAATATAAAATTGTACCTAAAAGTTTTCGAAAGGATTTTAATAGGGAAATCGTACCTAATTTGATTTTTCTGTTGAAATAATTTCAAAAACTTTTTAATGTGTCAATAACAAGTTGTTCACGTGTTCAACCTCTAATAGTATCCATGGAATAATTTCTCCACTATTAAAAAGAAAAAAAAACATGAGTGCTAGCTCCCTTATACTAATTCCCTATTTATAGAAAGAGTATTAGGGTTTTTTTTATTAAAATTAAATACCTCAATTATAATTAAAGACAAACTCTAATTATAATTAATTTTAATAAAATAAAAAATCTCATATTTGAATCTTAAAGTTTTTCAAACTTTATAAGTAAATCAATTTCTATTAAAATTAAATACATCAATTATAATTAAAATCTAACTCTAATTATAATTAACTTAATTTTAATAAAATCAAATATCTCATATTTGATCCCTAAAATTTATCAAACTTTATAATTAAGTTAAAGTTAATTGAAATTGATTTTTCTCTTTTAAATTACTCTATATATGTGACCCATTAGGTTCCTAGTATATTAGCAATGATTATAACTTATAATTCTAATTTATAATTAGAAAAAATAAATTAAAACTTCTTTTAATTTATCTTTAATTCTCCAATTAAACAATTTATAATCATAGATCAAGATTGACGTCTAGTAATGCATCATGACCACCTAAATATTTAGGAATGTCAAAGTGGTTTTGACTAACTTTTCGTGCATGAGTTTTCCGAATAATTCAATCATTTCATTATACAATGTTTCGATTGGATAGAGCATGCAATTAATGTCTACTATTTTAAGTCCATTCATATTAGTTCTCTGTCATTAGCTATCGATTCAATTAATGACATTTGTAAACTATTTACAAAGCGTCATTCTACCTCGGCCAAGGATTTCCCGAATCAATACTAATCGAGAACAACGAAACATTCTCCCTAATTACTTTAGGGTGATGAATCCTATCTTGATCACACAACTACCTCTATACAATTCATGTTACATCCAATGACTACCGATTTAACAACCCATAATTAATTAGGTCATAACTAGTATAAAAACATAGCAATCCATATAGAAGATAACTTTGGTGACCTCAAGTCAAATGATCACTTATACAATCATCACAATGATAATTTCCATAGACATACAAGTAATGTTCCAAATGAATTTCTCATGTCAGGCCTGGCAATGAACTTGTTCTCTAACAATCACCCACACGTTTATTTAAGCATCTCCATACTTTAGTCTATGAGACCGACTACTTCCTTCATAAGAAAAAACATAACGTGTGCTGGCTTTTTTACATTCTATTAATGTCCAGTCTTAATAGAACAATGATTAGGAATAATTTAAGAATAATACATAAATGCAATATGAATCTCATAATTATAATCTCATTATAATTTTACTTGTAATATATAATTATCCCAATGACTTTATCATATACATCTAAATATGTACAAGATAAAGATTGCCTTTAAATAATTTGTCATTAAACTACAACTAAAGTAATTGACTATAGGACATAAACCAACAAATTCACCACCAATAACTCATCCACATACGTGCCATCACCAAGTGTTACAGAAAGTGTGGAGTGACCAGCGCTCTGGCGATAAGGAGCAACGGTTAAACCGCTATCACCACCAATCAACAGGGCATTCCGACAACAACTCATCTTGCATAGCATACCGCTTGCCACATGTCCAAAAAAATCATCGCCTGCATAGACCACCACTGACAGTGTTTCACCTTGTGGCCAGATTTAGATTCTTTTTATACTAAGCAATTTCAATGGTCCAAACATAAATGGTGTTTTTGTTTTCACCATTGTCAATTTTGCAAATATAAAGCGGGTGTTTATTTAAACCATGGTGGCTTATTCAGATGAAATAATTTGAAAGCTTCTTTTGTTAAAATGTGGAAGAGGATGACCAAGATGGTTCTCCAAGAAAGGTTGAATAGAGAAAAATAAGGGGCAATCAAGGAAGCCACACAAAACATAAGTGTGGTAAAAACTTGAGTCTCATTTAGGATGTAGAAGTCAATAAGGAAATATAGTAGAATTGTTGAACTTATGTTCTTCTAAGACCACGTCTTCCAACAACTGGTCCTAATATGGATGCGGTTGTCCTTTGAAAAAGATACACTAACAAACAGATCAACACAAATGAAAAACACTCGTATTGTGTCATTTGAAGTGAATTCTTTACAAATCTCACATTATTATTTATCAGCAAATTGTTATCAGTGATTGTTCTTACAATCAAACATCACTATCATCAAGTACAATCAATTAAGATAAGCATGTTAAATTGAAATTAAATAAATATCCCCTATTTCAAAGTTTGAAAACAAATAATTACAGTGTGCTTAGTAAATTTTCAAAGAGAACTAGGGGATAATCTCGTTCATGATAGGAATTTCAATTTTAAATATGTAAAGGATAAAACTTATTTTGATAATAATACAAGTAACATTTTCTTTGATTGCAGATGACTTAATAAGATCAAAACATACTTATATTACTGATCAATCAAGCAAAAATTACTTAGTAATTTTTTTCTTTAATCTATAGGATAAGAGATTTTCAATTTTTCGTTTTATTTATTCTAAAATTTTCTTCTTATATGACACTTATCTTTTTAATAAATCATATCTTATATATAATTTTTTTAATAAACTTATTATATGTTCATCAGCCACCATCATCAATTAGGGTAATTTATGTTTTCTATTTTCCTATTATGACGCTTGAATAAACTACAACACAGTTAACTTTTCGCTGACATAAAAAAAAAAGCTTACCTAAATGTCTAAAAAACTTTGCCTATAGATTTTAGCTATGCTTCTATTTCGCCACACAAAACGTTGCCAAATTCTTGTAGCTAAAAATTATAGGCGACGTTTTCGGAAATCATAGCCAATAATTTTTAGCTAAGTTTTTTTTCGTAGCTAAATATTATTAGCTATATTTTCAAAAACATAGCCAAATATTTTTAGCTATGTTTTCAAAAACATCGCCAAATGAAAATTATATATTCATTTGGGATAACTACAAATAATTTTGATCCTTGATTATAAGGTGTTTTCATTTTCTTCTCTACCGACCTTTGCCTTCTCACAATTTTCCTAAATAAAGAAAAAAGATTAGGTAGTCGTTAAATCATCTAACAAGATTAATGGAAGCAAACGTGAAAACAAAGAAAACAAACCTGAACTTTCAGGTCAGCCCAATAATCACATAAACTATTCTAATTGTCTTGAGATATTCATTCGAGAACATGTCTTCGTGCCTCCGAACCAAAAGATAAAGATTTATAATACTAATTCAACTTGAAATGACAATATCTTGTCCTTTGTTTCAATAATAAAGTAAAGCAGTTTGAAACATCTAGGTTTTGAATATCCACAATATTCAATTTAAACTATGAACAATAAGTAAAAATGTAATTAATCTTAAAATCATTTAAACAATATTGCATATAGTTAAATATTTTAAAAAATTACCATAACTTTATCCAAAGCATTTTCAAGCAAGTTGTCTTCCTTCAAGTCGTTAACATGTTTCAAACAAGGTAATTTTATTCTCTCAATAACCCCCAACTCACTTGACAATTTTGCAGATTGGACCTTGTCTACAGGAAGATATTGCTGAGTATCAATTTGTATTAAGAACTTGCTATTTATTGAAACATTCATTTGTTTCAATTCACAACCTCTAGTTTTATCTTTACATCTTTTTCTAATACTAGCATTAGAAGCTAACAACAAATTAATAATGATAAGGAAATATTAGAATATATATAAATATATATATTTGAGCATAAGTCTATTTAAAGGTGTTAAAGATTAACAAACCTACACTAGTTGCTTCATTGTTGTTTGAGGTTGAATAAAGTTATGTATGACTAATTTCATTGGTATCTGAGGTAGAATGTTGTTGTTGGCTAGGAATTGAATTGATGGCACCAACTGATTGTTCTAGTTGAAG
>JANIMX020000480.1:2335052-2345366 GCA_024582655.2 Erythroxylum kunthianum
ATCTAAATTAATTATAAAATTAAATATTATTTATAATTTAATTAGAATTAATATTAATAATAAATAATTAAATAATATATTTAATAGATAATAAATTATATTAGAAAAATTAAAAAAATATATTTTTATTAAATTAAAAAAATACCCTTAGTTTAGGGCAATCATTCACATTCCTCCCAAATATGGGGGGAATGGAGGATTGTCCCAAACTAAGCAATGATAATAAACCCTATCATCTTACCAAATAACTCTTTTCATTTCATACCCATACATTTTGTTCCATACCCACTAAACAAGCACTCCCTTAATGTGGTTGGCTAATTCGATGAGGATGATTGAGTTTTTCATGGAATTTTATTATGGAAAAATTCATCAAACATATTTGGAATTGTCTTAAAGCGTCTAAAAGTTTTTCAAAATTAATTAATTTTTTTATTTAATTGTGCAAGCAGCAATCTAGTCAGTTTTTTGTGAAATTGATGGAAATCTTTTTTTTTTTGATAATTTTGTATGAGTGTATTTCAATTCCAGAACCTTGTAACATTTTTATGTGATAAGAAACGTATTATTTTGATGTTAATTTCATGCCAAAATTATTTGCTTGAAATTTCATTTCCAAAATTTTAAGAATGTCAAATGCGTCGGTTGGCGTCTTATGTGTTATTTCGTTTGTCTTGATGATTTTGGATTGTTCCAAAATTGCTTTTGATGAACTTGAGATGACCTAAAGATACTTGAAATGGTAATTTGATGTTTTGAAAATTGTGGGAAATCTTAGGAATTAATTTAAGTGGAGCATTTGATTTTCTAGTATGACTAGAATATGACATGTGTGATAAAATTAAAGTGTTTAATTTTGGCATTGAACTAATTGATCAAAAGGTGAATTAATTTTTGAAAATTGGAGTTTAAGCTAATTCAATTAATATTGAATTCCAAATTGAAATGCATAAAAAATTTAAAATTGGCCAAACTAATATTAGTAAGCAATTCAATTCAAGAGTTGAATCGAATTCTAAACTTTAGGATTCATAATTTGACACAACCAAATTGATGTGTTTAAGTCATGCATTAGAGAATGCATACTAGAGTTGAATCCAAGATGCATGATGGATGGTGATGGACTTAGGCCTAATGTGATTGAGGTGTCCATCGTCATACCATATAGTTATAGTAACTATCGTAATATATATGAGATATATACATTTGCAAGTTAGATGAGACCTAAGTAGAAAACCCCCGTATAGAATATTAAAACTTATGCCTTCTATTAATATGACAAGAATAAGAGTTCTTTTACAGTTAGGGTTATTAGGCAAACTCAAACCTGCTCTATACGAATATGTTTGAACTATAGAAATATGATTTCTGAATTAATGGGTCGGTTTTAACTATAAGCGTTGGTTTGTTGGGCAAACTCAAGGTCAACGTGGATATAGGCAAAGTTGAGTAGCATACATTAGATATACGTACATAAAGAGTTAATAGCCCAATGAGTGTGCATACATCAATAGTTAATAGCACTAGATTCGATAATTACATTAGAAATGTAATTGGTATGAATGATACTTATCGATTGACCTAAATTTATAATTTGTAAATAGCAATTTTACTGTATAGACAACACTCTAGTTATTTGATTTGTAAATTCAAATCAGGAATCTCAATGTATTTATGATCATCTAAATAATTTAATTTTTGCCAAATGAGAAATTCCAGGTATAAGTTAGAAGTTTAATTATAAATGATCATCAATCGTACATGAAGTCCGCAGTTGGACAACCTCCAAGTCCATTCCTTTTGAACCTCTGTACACAAACTTGGGTTACCGTTTTGTCGCTCGACACCCGACTCTCTCCCTCTCATAGCAATGGCATCTACAGTTGTGTCTCGACTCTCTAAGCTCAACCGCCATCTTTATCCGCCCAAGAACGGTGGTTTGGCAATGAAGGTGTCGCCGGAGGTCGACAAAGCTTTGTCGCGAGGAGAGCCCGTAGTTGCTCTTGAATCCACCATTATCTCTCACGGTACGTACTTGTCGCGATTACTTCCAGTTCGCTTAGTCTCATGTACTGGTTCCTTTTTTATTTTTATTTTCAAGGTATGCCGTTTCCCCAGAATTTGGAGACGGCCAAGGAAGTGGAGGCAATTGTGAGGGACAATGGAGCTGTTCCCGCCACGATCGCTATTCTTGATGGAGTCCCTTGCATAGGTGTTTATTTGGATAGCTTATGTTTGATTTTTTATATCAATTGATAGGCAGATAAGAATTCTTGTGGATGCTTTTAAAAGAAAGACAGTTTGATTGTTTATTTTTTGGTTTATTTGATCTGAATCGGTTAGTTTTCCAGGTACTAAGTTTATATACATTCAGGTTTAAATTTGGAAGAACTGGAAAGACTTGCTACTCTTGGAACTAGAGCAAAAAAGACCGCTCGTAGGGACATTGCACATGTTGTGAGTACCTCTTGAAAACCTTTCACCGTGTTTATTTAGTCTTTTTCTTCTAGTTTTATCCATCGTAGAGAATCTTTTTGAATTTTATGTACGTGTTTCATGTCTGGCAGTCATTTCTATCTGCATCATCGAATTGGATTCTAGGTTTCTTTGTTTGAGCCAGATTCTCAAATGGTTGTTGGGACTCCTATATTTTATTATTTTTACCTACAAATTTTGATTGTCACAACATTATTTGTACTATCAAAATTCCTTGAAGAAATGCTCCAATGTTACTCCACCTCTTTATCTAATTTTTTGTGCTTGCTTTTTTACCTTTCCAGGTGGCCACCAGGGGCAATGGTGCTACTACTGTTTCTGCTTCCATGATTTTTGCTTCCGTGGTGAAATTTCTTTTCCTACCTTTTCAATATGATGAATTTAAATATTAAGATTTAAAATTTATGTTAGTTTTTTTTATTTGATTTGTAAAATTCATGCAGGTTGGCATCCCTGTTTTTGTAACTGGAGGAATTGGAGGTGTACATAGACATGGCGAGACTAGTAAATTGTCATTATATCCTATATCATTTTACTGTTAACATTTGTTAATTATGTTGCTATAATTTTGTGTGATATGGCCATTATGTTGATTTTGCTCTTATGCTTACAGCTACTTTTCTGCTTTCTTTTTGCTTCTGAAATTGTTCCACTTTTATGTTATTAATAACTAATTTCTTGCTTTCTCTTAAAGTAATCTATTACTGGTCAATTGATTGCATGTTTCTTTTATTTGCATGAAAAGAAACACGTACTTTTGTTATCTAAACCGTTATGCAGAAATCATTGAGACTTTTAACACAATCATTTTCATTTGTTCTTCCTTTTATTTTTCTGTCTCAGCTATGGACATATCCTCTGATCTTACAGAGCTTGGAAGGACTCCTGTAGCAGTTATCTCAGCTGGAGTAAAATCTATATTGGATATTCCCCGTACCCTAGAATATTTGGTATGCAGTACTTATTTCTTAACACCAAGTTTGACGAGATAATTAAGCTTCAGATAATATAACTTATACATGTTTCACTTATACAGGAAACTCAGGGAGTTTGTGTTGCAACATACAGGACCAATGAATTTCCTGCATTTTTTACAGAAAAAAGTGGCTGCAAGGTAGTTAATGTCTCAGATCTATCTCAAGCAATCATTTCGTGTCTTAAGTTAGAAGTGTTGAGAAATTTTGGTTCTAAATCTTGAGATTCATTTAAAATATGTCTGTCTTTGTAGATTGTACATCTTCATGGCTTCTCAATGAAAACATGTTTTGAGGAATTTAAAAATCAATAAAAGTTAATAAACAGTGTAATTCATACTTTTAAAAGCATAGAAAATGCCAATTATGTTCTATAAGAACTGTCACATGGAATGCCTTCAAGATCAAAAGTAACAGACGAGGCTGCGAACAACCATGAAAAGATTGAGAAGACTAACCAAAAAGAAGTGTAGTATACAGAATTTAAGCATTTGGAATGTGGTCCTTTATAGATCTATTTGAGGGTGAACCATCATAATTTTTTGTGAAGTGCTTTACAAGGAGTATATTATAGAATATTAGATGGAAAGGAATCTTCATTGGTTTAAAGGAATGAAGTGAGCTAGATAAATTGGCTTATAGATCTATTTTAGGGTGAACCATCATAATTTTCTGTCAAGTGCTTCACAAGGAGCTTATTAAAGGAGATTAGATGGGAAGGAATCTACATTGGTTTACAGAAATCAAGTTAGCTAGATAAATAGGCTTATAGAACTATTTTAGAGTGAACCATCATAATTTTCTGTCAAGCGCGTCACAAGGAACATATTATAAAACATTGGATGGAAAGGAATCTGCATTGCTTTATGGAATTGAGTTACCTATATAAATTGGTGACTATCTTGTTATTTGGTTTCCAAATTGCTACCTATTATCTTTTGCTCAAGCTTAAACTTGTCACTTTGAAAACATAGCAAGATCATTTATTGGCTCTTGGCCCTATTCATAGAAAGTGAGGGTGGGATGAGAATATTGAACTCATTAGAAATGCAAGGAACATATCTAAGGATAAAATGCTTATTCAAGAGGAATGTGAAGAACAGTAGAAAATAGTCAATGCAAGATAAAGCATTTGACCATGCTCTTGTTGATGGACAGGCTTGTGTGCAACAGTGCAAGTGCTTCATTTAGTATAATTTATTAGGATTCTTGATTCGGCTTATCATCTTATTTTTCTTGATTACATTAGGTAAATTGTCGTGTAGATTCTCCAGAGGATTGTGCACGGCTAATAGGCAAGTAAACAAGTTAGTATTCTTTTTCCCTTTTGATGAAGCTTTGAGGATTCTTTATTCACTTGTTGCTTTTGTAATTTGCAGATGCTAACATTCAACTTAAGCTTGGAACTGGCACTCTAATTGCAGTTCCAATTCCAAAGGAACATGCAGCATCTGGAAATGTAATTGACTCTGCAATACAAACTGCCTTGAGAGAAGCTAGGTTGACATCTGCTTAATTACACAAATGGTGCATTGAGTTATCTGATTCTCTTTATTATTGCATCTTGGTGTTGAAATTCATAGTCTAAATTGTGGATCCTCAGGGAAAATAATGTAACTGGGTATGCAGAAACACCTTTCTTACTTGCAAGAGTTAATGAACTAACAGGAGGAGCATCATTGGCTTCAAGTATCCTTTTTCCTGGTTTTTATACAATTGCATTGATTTTGGAGATTTCTGTTCACGATAAACTGACAACTTTGCTATCATATATTACTTGAACAATTTTTTTTTCTTGTGCATAAACTCTTTCCACTGGTTTCTTGCCTTTCAGGTAACTGTGGTTGTTGAAACTTTATCTATTGGATTATTTTTCTTTACTATCTTTGAGATATTGCACTTGTAAAAAACAATGCTCTTGTTGGTGCTAAGATTGCTGCAGCCCTTACTCAGCTCAGAAAACCTTCTAATGGAGGTAACCTTTTTTCATGTTTTTTAGTGGGGTGTAACTTAATGATGTTTGCACACTCCTGAAAAAAAAATCTTGTTTATAAGCACAATAATTGAAAGATCATATATCTAGTACACTTAAACAGGAAAAGAGGTCTGCCGAAGCTGCATCACTTGTTATGTTTTCTTGCTCTAGATTTGCATAATCATAGGGCTTCCTTTATGCTAACAAACTTTTGCAGATTAAATTACGAGACAGTACACTGTCTTCCTGTTATGTTCCATGTTTCCATCTAAATCTTGCTTTACTTCAAAATCCTAATTTGAGGATAGAAACACGTCTAATCTTTGCTAGGTGATGCCAATAAAGTGTTGTGAGTTCTGGATTGGATTCTTCTGGCAGCCTCAATCTTCCGACAAGTTGGTTTCCTCTTGAATAATCGTCCCAATACTGTCTTCTGAATCCTCTCTCTCCCACACTCTGTTTGTGATAAAGGATAATATGTTGAGAGGGAAAAAGAATACAAGTTTTAGGTGGATAACTAGCATCAGTTGATAGAATTGTAATCTCTCACAACTTGAAACTTTTCTCTGGCAAGTAGCGTTACGTTTTAACTTTTTACATGTTTCTCTCTCGTCAATTCTTTTTGCACTTATTATTCTTTGAGAATTAAAGCTTGTGCAGATGTAAGTACGATTGATGTAACTACATGAAATTACAATCTATTTTATTCTAGTTTTCTAAGCTACAAAGAAAAGAGTTGGAACTAATCTAAAATTGGCTTGGGATGATGATGGTGTTGGGAAATGGAGATAAATCAATATTACTTTAATTTTATGATATGATTAATTTATAAATATAATAAATCATTTATGGATAGTTGTACTCTATTAATGGGTCGATTGGGTCGGGCTTGCCTAGGCCCGATAGCTTCTGGTCCGAAGCTTGACTGAGTATGATTTTAAAATTTTAATTAAAAATAAAAAAAAAACATTGTTTTTTTCTTATATCTATCGAGCCTAGCCTAGTTCCATTTAAATATTAAGAATGTCAAAGTCATTTTGAATAATATTTTTGTTCATGAATTTTTTATATATAATTTAATAATTTCATCATATAATATTCTGAATAAATATAAAATATGATCTAGTATTTATCATATTTAAATATAATCCAATTAATTTTCCATCATTAATAATCAATTTTTTTGATGACATTTTAAAACTATTTTCAATATATCATTTCATAAATATTTTTCAAATCAATAATAATCGAAAATAATAGAATATTCTCTTTGATTATTGATTTGTATATTATAGTATATTTTCTAAATGTTTAAGTATGTTTTTAAGTGTTTTCATAGATGATAATTATGTGTTTAGGACTTAGAATTGTGTTCTTGTTAGTGTTTTGTGTGTTTTAATGTTTGATTATTTTAGAGCAAGGATTTGGTCTTAATATTATGTTTAAAGGGTTGTTTGATGTTTTTTGTTGGCGAAGGGAAATAGAAAAATTAAAGAAAAGATAAAGAATAAGTTGAAGAACAGAAGAATAGATTTTTCAACTTATTCTTTATCTTTTCTTTAATTTTTCTATTTCCCTTCACCAACAATTATGCACGATTGTGCAGGCAAGCGACATGGGGATGAACCCTCTGGCATGATCGTGATCGTGCATTCCATGTGCACGATCATGTATGGAGAAAATCCATGTAGAATCGTGCACATTTCGGCAAATTTCAGGTTTTCCAGCTTGTGAGTGTTTTATGTAATTTTGAGGATTTGAGGCTATTTTTGGAATCAAAATAAGTGGGAAAACCTTAGAAAAAACACTAGAAGGCTAACAAGTACAAAATGAAAAATGGAACATGCCACATTGCAGTCGTCTAACATATATATAAATATATGCACAATCATCAGATCAAAGCAGAAGATTAACAAACAGAAAAACCGAGTCTGAATGTACCATAAATGATCATGTTTATTACACATGTACTTATCAGAACAAAACAGACATCTGAATCCTGTCAGAACAGATGAAATCAGAACTACAAGCCAAAAATGCCTGAGCATATCAGAAAACAGAATTGCCTGCTAATATTGTACATAGAAGTAGGTAACGGGTCATAATCAGACAAGACCAAAGTCTCGAAAATAGGCGAGACATAAGTCTCGTATAAACAGGCGAGACATGAGTCTCAAAAACAGGTGAGACAAAAGTCTCGAAAGACACCGAAGTGTCATAGAAGCAGTTGCAGACTCTTCTAGACATGCCTATTTACCCACGACTAAGACTTGGCATACTAAAACCAATCATAGCATATTCAAAATTATGGAATCAAAACACATTCAAATGTTCAATCATGGTTGAACTAATTCAATATGCAATATGCACTATGAAACAAATTTAGAAAATCAAACAATACAAACTTGAAACTCATAATTAGGAAAAAAATTCAGGACAAATTTGTTTCTCCTATTAGGCATAGATACTGCCGTAGATGCTGCCTTATTAAGACCATGAGTTTTTCATAACAATTGTTCCTCTATGTCTTAAATTTCTAATGCCACAAAGTTTATGCAATTTGGTGTAGTATTTCGAGTGTTATACCTAAAATACTAAAGACTGCCAACAACAGAGATAGAATATCAGAGTTGACTTGCTCAACAAATGTAACCTAGTTACTGTCATCTTTAGACCATGAGCCCTTATTAACAAATCTTCCTCCTTGTCTTAGGTTTCTTTTGACACTAAGTTTATGCCATTTGGTTCAGTATGCTGAGAGATATTCTCAGAATACTACAAGCTGTTCGAAAATAGGACAGAAAACAAGACAGAAAAACAGGACACACTTCAAGTCAAAATTCGAACCACTTAGAGACAAAACTAAGAGTAGAGCTCTTCATAACATTTATAGCTCCACGTGTGTAGCTTCATATGCCCTTAAAATCACCTCATTTAGACATCTACAACTCAAGATCTTACTAATTATTCATACACTGTTCGGCAGAAAAACCACCAACTCAACATATTTCACCAACTCATTTAACCTAACTCAAATCCATGCAATTAATCATGCGTTTCCCTAGATTCAATAAAAAACAACAGATCAACGCATCCCATTTTCGTGTGGGATGGTTGTCTTGACCGAAATCCTAACACAAAAAGCAAAGAGCCAAAATTTCCATATTTTTTTTTCTCCAAAAGCTTCCTTCTTTACTTCCACAAAATTTCCTCAAAGATCTAAGTAAGAAATGCTCCAAAATCTCTCATTTCTCCCTCTAGAATCACCAAAAAACGAGCCTCCCTTCTCTTTTTTGTGTTCTGTGATTATTTAGGGTTTAACCCTCTTTTTATGCTAAGTAAAACATAATTGTTTTGTTGTTTCGTAAGTGACACAGCCATGACACACCCGTATCGTGTCTGGGCGTATCCGCTATAAGTTGATACGGCCACAGGTTCAACACGGCCAACTTTGAGCGTGTCAGTCATGTCTGGGCATATCCGCTATTTTGGATAAACCCACCGAATACGCCCGTGTTCCAACAGACACGCCCGTGTTGCCTGGGCGTGTTATGTCATTAGAAGCAAAACTTAAACCTTTTTATGCCTAATCCTACCAGGGCATAGTTTGGGGTATTACAATAAGTATGAGGAGAAAATTTAGGCATAAAATAGGTGTAAAGGACTAAATATTATTAGAGGGAAAGCATGCCATTTTTCATTCCTATCAATGAGATTGGATATTTCTTTTATAAGGATAAATGTATCATGTACCACTTTTTTGTTATATTATTATCTAGTTTTAATACAGCAATGATCAAGGATAATACATAAATAAAATATAAATATCTTAATTATGATCTAATAATAATTTTATTTGGAAAACATATTCATCTCCAAGACTTTATCTTAAGAGTTAGGTAATTAAACAAACATACATAAGAAAAGAACATGTTAAATTAAATATCTCACAAGTGCACAACTAATCGATTGAATATAGGCTATAACAGATGGTATGAACAAAAACTTTATTAAGTAGTGGAGAATCATATATAGTGACATATGCACAAGTTAAAACAACCATCTGATAATTTTATAGTTTTTGAGTTTTCACGAGTAGAGATAAAATTAATATATATGATCAGATCTATCTACAAATACATATAATCAATTATAGCAAGTAATAAATAATAAATTATTCCAAGATATCGATCCGACGAGGAGTATACTGCTATGTTTATTAATCCTAACCAAATAATATTATTAAATTAAAAAGAAATTAATCTATAAAATAATGGAACTAAGATGATTAAGCAAAGATAAATCAATAAGATAAATGTTATGGTTTTGGGGGTTCATTTATGAGAAATTCCAATTTTGATGCCATATTGATTATCAAAGTTAAAATAACAATTAACCTAACATATCTATTGTGAGGCCCCAAACTATAACCTAGTTGGAATGTCTCTTGTCCATGAAAGTATCTTGTAATTGGTGTTAACAAGTAGGAAAGTGAGTATTTGGATTGAGGCATAAGCAGTAGGAATGGGATTATTGGGGAATTTTAGTAATTTATGTTAATTAGGTTATACATGCATTAAGATGCATTAATCATGGACTAAATTGCTAAATGTATTTATATAGAATGCACTTTCATAGAATAAAACAAAGGTATGGACATTTTGGTTATTAATGAAAGGTGAATAGTAGGAACCAATATGATAAGGTATGGAAATTTTGGTATTGGTTCCACTGAACAGACATATGTATTTTAGCCATAGTTTTATCTGTAGACATCCAAATAGGATGATTGTAGTTTTGTATGAAACTACATTCATATGTCTACAACTTTCATGAATGAATCAAGTCTGAATTCTATCTTTAAGGATT
>JANIMX020000481.1:774447-784592 GCA_024582655.2 Erythroxylum kunthianum
TACGCAAGCTAGCAAAGAGGCGATTTGGTTGCAAATGTTACTGGAGGAGCTCGGACACAAACAAGAGAAAATAGTTCTATTTTGTGATAGTCAGAGCGCTTTGCACTTGGCAAAGAATCCAACATTTCACTCGAAAACAAAACATATTTGAGTTCAGTATCACTTCGTTCGTGAGAAAATAGAAGAAGGAATAGTGGATATGTAGAAAATCTATACTAAAGAGAATCTAGCAGATTTTATGACAAAGACAGTCAACATAGACAAGTTCAATTGGTGTCGATCCTCTATTGGCCTAGTAGAGACATAAGCAACAAAGATGATAAGGGAGAAAGAATGGTGTGAAGATTAATTGACCCTCAATTTAATCTTCAAGTGAGAGATTGTGATGTGGGACGCTACTGTGAGGCCCACATGAAAGAAAACAGAAGAAAAGAAGATGGCTGCACCGAATTTGGTGCAGCCATATTAGAAAAAAGAGGGATGCTTCCTTGTAAATTAGAGAGAGATAAAATTATTGTCTCCTTGTATATTAGAGAGAGTTTGTAACTTCTATTATTTTTCTTATAGTAAAATTTTTCTCCTTATCCGTAGTTTTTACCCTGATTTATTTAGGGGTTTTCCACGTAAATCTGTATGTCCAACATATTCTTTTATTTTTCTCAAATTATTAACTACGAGTTTGCACTAATCTTGTGTCCAAAATCCCAACAATAGAGGCCATACAATACGAGGAGCAGTTGAAATAACTAATTTGTTTGACCTGGTCTCAAGTAGAGACCACACCTGCTGAACCTATACTGGCGATTATGACCTGCATGGTTGCGGTTACACAACATATCATTTTAGCAGTGGATGAGTGTGTAAACTCAAATCACGATAATAATCAATGAGTTTTGAGTTGTAAAGACATAGAAACTCAAATATAAGAAGATAACTACGTATGTCACAATCACAACCACTTTGTACAAAGAGATGAGGGTGATTTTTGTGGTGAAGTTTTTTAGAAAATGTTTGCAGTGTAAGGAGTTGGAGTCAACAAATAAGAGTAGAAAATTATGGATCTTCAATAGAAAGACATTTTGGCAGAGACAAAAGGGTACGTACTTCAAATAAAGACCTCTTTTGAGTCGATGTTTCGGTATTACTATTTCATTATTTTCAAAGTCAATTTTCACTATCCTTACGAGAATCAAGCTAGTTTATGGAAGAGGACATGGTTATTCAACTTCTCTATCTTGGAGTCTCTTGGCTTTTACAATGGTCCATCTAGTAAACAATCCAAGTACTTGGACTTTCAAATCAGGGTCATTGAAGAGCTCCAAACTTAAAGGAAGAAATAATTTGGAGGGTTCTTTTAATTCAAATCTAAAACTATTAAAGTCACCACCAACATCACACTTGAATTGACAACTTTAGGTCTACATTATACCAACTTGATCTTGGTTATGGAAAAGATGATCAAATCACCATGACTTGTTGGAGTTGATGTAAGAGACGATCTTTACTCAATGTTACCGAGTATTATTAGATCTTCTTTAAAAGCTAGATTGATAGGAGTAATATTTTCAGCTACTGCCAATTCTTACTAGAGAGTGGAGAGATGTTTTTGGAAAAATACGACATCGTGTGTTTAGTAATACTACAAAATGTTGTGTATTATGTTGCACCAAGGTAAGTGTTGTGTCACGTAACACCTAATCAATTCATACAACATTATTTTCTTATTCTCCGTTAGGTTTCAAGGGCACGGATGGAACAAAAATAAAATTTTAGGGAAATAAATAATATTTTTTTTAAATTAAGGACTGAAATAAAAAATATCTAATTTATCTGAAGATTCTGTATAATTAACTCTATAATCTATGAGATTGAGCTTCAAAGTGTTCGTTTTTAGAGTTGATAATAAATTTTACATTGTAAAAATATATTAAAATTTAATTGTCATTATTAAAATATTATTTTTAACTTAAATTCATTTATATAGTTTAGTTCATAAATAAATAAATATTTTAATTAAAAATAGTCCAAGATGCTCAATCCTCACCACACCCCTAATTTATCCTATATTTTCTATAGAATAAAGCGCGTGGGCCTAAGGTTGCTGCAATTTGGGAGGACTGACACGCTCACATGGAAACAAACAAAGATTCTACAGATTCTAATACGTGGCATCAAAGCTACCAAATTGCAGGAACCGTCCAGGTGCTTTGTTCAGAGTATTGACACTCCTTGGATATTCAAAGGACGGCATCAGAAAGTCTAGTAAAAGAGAAGTTTTGATTTTGTCTCCTAAATAAGCCATAGAGAATTTTGGACCTCAAAAAATATTCTGGTTAGGATCGGCACACCTATCAGAAAATCTCACTTTCCTAACACTTCCTTTCTTGCTTCTCTTCACACTTGTGTTTCTTCGAGCCTTCAGCTTTCAAACTTCATGAACCTTTGACTACAGTTGAAGAATTCCCGCTTTTTGTTGGACCTTTTTCCTTAAAAGTACATCTCCTAACTTGAAAAAGTTGCAGTCCTGATCTGGGTTGTTGATATTTTCCTGGGAAGAAGAATGGTGGGAGCTATGTATGTGGTAGGTTCATCCATGGTGGACTCGCATACTAGTCCTTGCTTGTGTTTGGACGCACTACCAACGACTAATATTAGTCACAAGAACAGCGGAGACTTGGTTTTGCCGAGGAATTCGATGAAGAGGAAGCAATATCGGATACTGGGGAATTCTTTTGTGGATTCATGGCAGGACTGCAGGCTATCTTCGAGACCGATATCGGATACTATAAGTAAACGTTGGAGGAAGCAGCGGAAAGATAGGAGATTTGTGGTAGTCAACGAAGTGGCAGGGCAATATGAAGATAGTTTCGAGGATGTTAAGAGAGTAAGGCGTGAAACTTATAAGTTGCTTCAATTAATTTTGATGTTTAATGTCTATGAGCTTGGAATCAATCTGATTGACCAAGATGTTCCTGGCTGCAGCAAATGCTCAACTATTTCACGTACAAAGCTGTCAGGACGGTTCTCAACCAGCTCTATGAGATGAATCCAACGCAGTATAGGTGGTTCTACGAGTAAGTCTCTCGTTCTGACCAACGCTTATCACTTGATTATGGGTTTTCATATGAGGTGTTGATATAATTTAGTTACCTGGATGATGTTTTCCCATATCTTCACGTTCTGGCAGTTTTGTTGCTTCCAATAACCCTGGAGATGGCAAACGTTTCATACGCATCCTCGTCAAGGTTTACGTTCTGTTCTGTCACACTCGCTCTGAATTCAAAATCCAGTGAAATAAATAAGCTTTGGCTTCTTTTCTGCATATTTGCTAATGACAGGAGAAGCAAGACCTTGCTGAAAGAGTGATGATTACTCGGCTTCATCTGTATGGAAAATGGGTAAAGGTAAGGTAACAAACTATTTCTTTTGCTCTATGATATAATGTCAAACATATAAGAACAAGTGACAAAAGCTTACTTCTTTCATGTAGAAATGTAATCACGCAGAAATATACAACGAAATTTCCAATGAAAACTTGGAATTGATGCGTGAGCGGCTCATGGAGACTGTGATATGGCCTTCAGATGACACCAACACTGAGAAAATTGGCTGAAGAATTGCTAGATTCACATGCCCCACTCAACTCTTTACAATTGGACTAGCGTTCGGAGGTCTCTGGTTTAGTGCCAATCGGTTCGGTTACAAGAACCGGATATTTCTTATTTTTGTCAGTTGGATCGATGTACATAGAAGTTACCTAATTTCGAATGTCTCGCAAAGTTTTATGACAAGAATCTAAATGGACTTATGCTTAGTTTATCATAATGTTCAGGGTTCAGGCTCCATATGGTATGATGTATTAAATGATTTTCTGGAAACTCAAAGAATACAAGATATAAGAATTCATGAAAATGTAATATAAATACAGAAATGATATTACCAAAGATAGAGTAAAACAAGATCCAACTCTTCAATCTGTTCACCCAAGCCTTTCTCCTTAAACATCCCTTCCTGGACATCAACGCCTTCTTCATACTTGGCATGAAATTTAACTAAATACTACGCCCCGTGGATCTCCTGGATAAATGCCATCAGTCGTCCAAAATTGAAACCAAAACTCTCTTGCAATGAAACTGGAACTAATACCGGGTTTAACAGATATACTTATCACACAAGGAGCTTGTATACACGACAAGATTATTTCAGAGACCTTGGTGCATCGTACGGCTATGATTATCCCATAGTGCTCTAGGGTACAAGAATTTCAGGAATAAAAGGATAATTTCTATTGCTTGCTTATGTTAACATTGTTATCGTTTCAGCCATGAATATCAGATTCCTACGGATTCTTCAACCTAACTGTTGGTCTATCACATAATAGCCTCATCAAATGGAATCGTTCACACGTGCGACATGTGAAGAATGGGGAATGGCAGAGCATTTCAGAAATCACATGGAATTGTACAAGATTCATTCCAGAAATTTGCATGGTTGAAGGTAATCAGATCGGATGTACAAGAATATTCAAACTGAAAAATCCAAAACTAAGGGGAAAAATAAAAGAAATGACTTGATTAAATAGTAATACCTGTTTCCATAATGTAACTTCAATGGAACTCGGATTAATTGAACCATTGAAGTTTGCGTTTTTTATACCAGCATCATTTCCTAGGGAATAGAACACTGAAGAAAATGTTGCACGAGTCGCAATTAGTAAACAATATTAAGCGTACTTAAGCAACTCCAACCATTTTCTACAAGTTAAGTTGTAACTCTTTCTGAGCGAGATATACAGATCACGAGATTTTTACCAAAAGGTGAATGTTAACCCAACTAGGATCACACATACCCAGTAAATAGAAGATAATTTTCTACTTCAACAATGAAATACAACAGGGGCTGGGAGATGCTCAGTTTTGACAGCAAAAAACACATTTCCTCGAGGCCTACTTCTAGACCAAATTTTAACAGACCAAGACCTTAGCTGAAGCACATCTTCTCCAAAAATGCTGAACCTATCTTACAAAATACCGTCAAGATCAAAAATGATAAGCTCTTCCCTCCACTAACTCAGAGGATTAACAAAATATAACCATATGAAGTAATCACCAAAAATCATATGACTGATTGAGTACCGTTTTAACACGAAGCTGCACAGAAAAAGAGCACAAAAAATGGTTTAGCAAACACTGGGACTACTTTGAAAGACATCCAAAATGATACGTAAATGTAGTAACCTTGACGTCTAGGCATGGATCATTGACCATGCTTGTTACTTGAGACACTATGCCAGCATTTTGAAGTTTTACAAGTCGACCAACTGCACCAGGACAAGATGGGGCCGTGAGATTTACCACAACCCAGACAGCAGCTGTACGTAACCTGCTGTCATTGCTCTGCAAGAACTTGATAATAAAAGACTGGGTTCCATCATTTGCTCGGGCAAGAAGATGGTCCATAACAGCCTCCTTGTGGAACTCATTTCCACTTGCAACATTGGTTAGCACATACATTCCCTGCATGAGAAATGATTGTTTGACATCTCAGAAGTTGAAGAGGTATATAAAAAGCACCCAAGCCAACCTGGCAGCACAGTTTTCAACTGCAGAATGACAAGGAAATTGGTTCTGAACTATTAAATATGCTCATCAAATTCACAACTATGGACTTGAAGAAAAAAACAATCACCATTAAGGATTTCTTGCAAACTTCAAAGATTTTCCATCCAAATTAAGCCGAATCATTAAAGCATTAAGCACAATGCAGAAGTCCAACCTGTATCCCAATTTCAGCTTTTGAAGTTCTCTGTAATTGCCTTCCAACAGCATCTAATATAATACCATCTTCAGTAAACACATATTCAACAGAGTTTATACATCCATCAACAAGGTTCCTAACAAGTGCCAATGCTTGCTCTTGAACAGAAGGCTCAGTGTCTACAGTTCAAATGTGAACTGGCATTGGTTTATGATTGAATATATATTATATGCATAACTAACGGGTCAAGAAATTATAACTACCACATATAAGGCTAGCTAACAAGGAAGCAGTGAGCTCCAGAAAAATCCCTTCTTTACATTTTTCATCTGACAGGAAAACTATGTTCCTCAAAGCCCACAGTGCATTTAACCTGACCAATGAATCCATCGATTTTGAAAGCTGAGCAAGATGCTTAACAACTCCATATTGGATAAAAGTTGATTTACGTGTTGTAAAATCGATCAATATATTGCTAATAGTTCCCAAAGCTGCAACCTGGATAAAAGGAAATTGTACGATATTTTGTAAAACATAATCAAGCATGGAACAAACAAACATCAAAAGGAAAATAAAGAAAATGAAAATTATTTTTCTACTATATTTGTTCAATTTTCAATCACCCTCCTCGAGTTAAAAACATTTTTATTGAGGAATTCAACCTAGTAACTATCACCAAAAAATTGAATTGAAACACAAACCTGTATGGAAACCGAAGAATCATCCAACAGCTGGATCAAAGGAAATATTAGCTTTTCGTTCATAAAATAGCCTGCACACAAGTTCTAATTTAAAAAATATCAGTAAAACTGTTAAAGTATAAGCATATGGCATGCTAATTTAAAATTTTGGAATTGTTATATCACAAACCTTGATCGAGCGAGTGACACTTCTCAAGCAAATACAAGATGCAGTGCGCACATCAGCACTGTCATGTGTCAATGCATCAGCCACCAATTTCAAACCCTATAAATTTATGAGCTTATATCAGAAGTTGGAAGCTTATAAAAGTGCTTTTTACTTATCCTCACGTCTTTAAATACATCCTTAATCCATCATCTATTACCTTTAAAAGCTTACCAAGAATACAAATTTTTATGCTGTATTTCAAGTAGCATAATATCAAAGTTAATATTCAAATTAGGGAAAAGTGATCATTATGTCCCAGGATCTGACCATCTAGTCTTTTGGCCCCAGTAAAATCAATTAAGGAACTATGACATCATGGTGGAAGGTGTTAGTATAAGTTCACAAGGGTGTTTTGCTCAAGAACTAGAGATAGAAAAATTTCAAAGATAGAGAACTCAGACCTCCAATAAACAGTCTTCATTCTTAAGCACATTTAAACTCTACTTATTTGTAAGTTAAGTCTAAATGATAGCATAGCATATGTAGTTTCACATAGAAATAAGCAACATTTTCTCCAGTCACTGTTCTGGGACTATAACATAACTAAAACAACCAAGTAATTAACAGTAAAGAATTCATAACTCAGCCATACTGAGTGATTTTTGCAATTATAGTAATTGATTGCCTTTACTTTCTTGTATATTAACTTTCCAGTAAATTAATTAATTGGAACAATTTATGCATTGAACCGACAACACATATTTGACATACAACGGTAAATGATATAAACCTAAAATCAATCAGGTTCAATTCAAGAAGCATGCAAAATCAACTGTGGATAGGAGAGAAAGGGTTGCTAATTAATCAACCATATTAAACAAAGACCTGCAACGATAGAAATTTAGATCTGCAAGTCTCCAACTTTGAGCATAGATCAGCCAATGCCAGCAAAACACCTTCTAAACGTTTGGGATGTAATTGACCTTTCAGCAAATGGTTGCATAATTTATCAAGAGCATTCGCCTCAAAAGCTAGTTTCTGAAGATCCTCCTTTTCTGCAATTAAGCTAGAAAAAACAAAGGATGCTTCATCTCCGACTTGACCAGGATCATCAAGAAGCTCAAGTAAAAGATCTACCATTCCAGTTTTGATTCCTACATCTTGCAAATGATGAGGGGAGGTATTCCTCAGAACTATCAAGCACATGCAAGCAAACAACCTCGTGCGGGGATATCTATCTTTAGTTAATTCAATAATGGAACTCAGAGCCCTTCCCCTTTCTAATCTCACAAACTCCGATATGACGTTAGGGTTGTTCTTAAAAACTGCAGCAAGAGACTCTAAACTTGCATCTCGTTGACTAAGAGATCCTTCCAGGAGGCTAACAAGCTTCTTAAGAACCCCTGCATCACACAAAGCTCTCTGCTCCTCATTTGTGGTACACGAATGCGTAATTATACTTGCACCTAGACCTGTTACATTTTCGCTTTCACTGTTCAATAAGGAAAGAAGAAATTCCATGTTTTTCTCTTTAAGAAATTCAAACTTTGGTGCCTTTTTAGATTGATAAATCATCCTCAACGAACGAGCACCAGCATCCGCCACCTGAACACCAAACAAAGCGACGCCATTAACAGTCACATAATACATTAAAAGAAAAAACATGTCCAAATCTTTTCCTTCACTTTCCGTATCATTTTCTCAGCAACCAAATATCAATCTTTAAACAAACAATCAAATCCAACATAACCTCCACACTCTAATTTTAACTTCCATTTCAAGTATTTTAAAATTCAAATCCAAACGCTAAGTAAGCGAATTGCAGTTACTTTGTAATCGGGAACCGAAAGCAAGCGAATTAGGTGAGAAAAAGCTCCGGCGTCAAGAACTGCTCGGACGCCAGCGTCGAAGCCGCAAGCGAAGCTGCCAAGAGCGGCGGCGGATTGGACGAGAACGTTGCTGCTGTACTTGTTGGCGATGCTGATATCGTCTCCGCCAACGAATCGAGAATCGGCTTCGGCTAAGGTGGCGGAGAGGACGGACGCGATGACCGGAATGGCGCCAAGCTCGAGGAAGGAAAGCTTCTTGGTGCGGTTGCCGATGATCTGATTCTTGACCTCTCTAAGGGCCTTGAGCTTGATTTCAGGGTCCGGAGACGACAGTCGGCTCACAAGGTCCGACGGGCGCCGCTGTGAGAGGGCGGATGATGTGGTTGTAGTAGGCATGACGACGGAAGCGACGGTGGTGAATGTTGCCGGCAATGGAATTGCATAAGAGGGGGGAAAAAACAAGCTCCACCAGAGAAGAGAATAAAACAAAAGTTTGAAGGGACGATCAAGAGAAATTAACAATAATGATTATTGTTACTGATTGGGTGCAAACCATACAAAATTTTAATTATTTTTCCGGGTGAATTGCATAAAAAGTAATTGAAATTGTGACTTGTTTTCATTTAGTCACGGAACTTGTATTTGTATCAAATAAATCACTCAATTTTTATTAACCAATATCATTAATCATCTCCCTCGTTTCCGTTAATTCATTCGTTTAAATCCTAAAAAATTAGATGACCCCAATCGCCTTGGCCTGTTGCCCCTTGGCCCTTGGCTGTCGACCACACCTGTTGCCCCTCGCCCCTCGGCTGTCGCCCCTGCCTATCGCCCCTTGCCCCTCATTAGTGTATGTGTCAAATCTAGTATTTGGAGAAGCATCATAGTTTCTTCTGCCTTAGAAACGTGTTTTCAAGGTCACTGATTTTTAGGTATCTATGTGGTTATGTTTCCTAGATCGCAAATGGATGTAATGTGGGTTGGGATTGAATGGTTCTAGCAACTTCATGTTTATTGATTCAGAAATTTCACATGACTTACAAAAGAAGGTAACTTGAATTTCCGATGTCAAATATCTTGCATTTGTTGTGAAGGGGTACAGTAGTCCTGCTTAACCTAAATTGACTTCTTCTTATTGGCTGCTCCCTGAGACATGAGTATGCTTGATAGGTTTATAAGGCAGCTATAAGCGAGGGTGCTAGAGTTTTGGATTGTTGGTTTGTTGGTTGTGTTGCAAGCTATGTAGTATGTGAAAGGGCTTCTATCCAAAAATACCTCGGTCACTCTAAAGCCTTGTTAATGTAAATGCTTTGGGGTTCGATCAAGTGACATATATATCTTTAATGAGTGTGTATTAAGTTTATTCCAACTATGTATTCAAGGCAGCAATAATCATCAGTTTCCTCTGATATTTACTTGTATGTTAATCTTTTATATTTAGAAATTTAAAGGTCATCAGTTGACGTTTGTCAACTATTTGCTTTGTGAATCTATCTTATTCAAGTTCTTTGGATATTTCTATTAGCTGGCATGGGTTCTAAAAATAGCAAAGGAGAAGCATGTGCTGTAATGACCCGAATTGGACCCTAGTAGGATTAAGGGTCAATGTTTGATGGAGTATGTTTCAGATATAAATAATCGATGAATTTTATGTTCAATTGATGAATAACATAATGCATGTGTATTTTGGAACTGTAAAGTCTGGAGTAA
>JANIMX020000481.1:1147602-1158421 GCA_024582655.2 Erythroxylum kunthianum
ATTGAGGTCCGTGATACAGACGCCTCCATAGCCAACGTCCCTAGCATCGCCATTGATCTCGTCGAAATAGAGGTCAACTCCTCCATCCTAAATGACGATTTCATCGCCCACCGCCTAGGCCTCATCCTTCTCACCAGCGAATGCGCCATGGGCATGAGCTTCTCACTTGATTGCTACGCCTGCGACGGCGATGGCCAGTGCGACACTACTTCGTGGAGTTTCACCTCATAGCCAAATGCAGGGACGACCAAACCCTAGATATTACCAGTAAGGATTTGGTCAGTTCTGTTCACTCTGTTGTTCCTGTTGATTACTATGATATGTCCGATTATGAGTTGTCTGACCAGAGCAAGTAATTGAGTTTTCTTTTTTAGTGCTAAACTTGTGAACTTTAGGTTCGATTAGTTTGGAGTTATAGTTGGATTTTGATTCTTTAATGGTAAAGTTGTGAACTTCCGTTACAGTAGGGTTCTTTCTTTTAGGTGTAATGAGAAGTTGGGTGACAAATTTTGAATCCTTTTTGTAGGGGGATTATAATTGTGAAGTTGCGGCGTGGTCAAGAGCTAAGACTGAGAGCAATTGCCCGGAAAGGGATTGGGAAGGATCATGCGAAATGGTCTCCTGCGGCAACAGTCACATTTATGTATGAACCGGGCATTCATATCAATGAGGACATGATGGAAAGCTTGACACTTGAAGAAAAGCAACAATGGGTGGAGAGTAGTCCAACTAAAGTGTTTGACATTGATCCTGTAACTCAGCAGGTTAGTTGTTTTTTGTTAATATGTCATCAATTTGTTAATATGTTCACCATTATACGGTAGAGAGTCTTGAGACTCTCATGTATATGTTCGGCATTTTCTGCATAAAAGAAATCTTTCAAAAACTTCGTGTTACATTGGGTTTCTTGTTTAGACTTCTGCAAATGAGTTGTGAATAGAGGAATTAGCGAGTCTTTTAGTTGAATATATAGTTCTTTTAGTAAACTTTTGTTTATGTAGAAGTACCTCTTAACATATTGGATTCTGCAACTTAAGGAACTTTGCACAGATCTATGATGGATGTAGAAATACCTCTTATCATATTGGTCTCTACAACTTAAGGAAGATTGCCCAGAGCTATGATGGCCTTGACCATTGTAGAAAATATCTTGATAATCTTCAATCTTCATATTGTTCCTAAGTTTACAATTTGCTTTTACTGGTAGAATTACTTCAAACTCTAGATCTTTCTTGTGAAATCAAAAAACTTAATTACAAGCTTTTGCTTTGAGCATATAGGCAACAATATGGGTTGGATTGAGGAATCCCTAACTATCTTGTAGTTGTTCTTATTAGATAGAGTAAATGATGTAAGCAACAATGTCTAAATATGAAAAAAAATTCTTCTTTCTTCTTCTTGTAACAAAAGGATTAAAATTAGATTGAAGAATGTTAACTACCTTCGGTTCCTTTGGTTATATAGAGTAAATGGAGTGGGCAATATTGTATAAATGAAGACAAGCTATGTGATAGATGATTATTTTTCTTTCCCTGAAAGTTACTATCAGAAGACAAGAGGTGAGGAGGAGTGGCATTGGTTGCTAATGGTTTCATAATAGTTTGTCACGTCCAACAAGTTATTCAATATGGCGATAAATGTTCCACTTCTCAAGCTAAGATAGTAACTTCCATCATCATCATGGCTTGACTTGTCAATTCAATGGAACTTCAGATCAGTTGCACCTATCTCTTCTACAAAATGACAGATGAAATATGTAAGGTTATGCAAGAGATGTATTCAAATCTCAAGAACACGTCTTAGTGTTTTGAGATTTGTTCAACCCTTCGAAACACTAAGTGAGGAAGGAGGTTAGTGATTAAGTACTACAACAAGCTAACTGAATTATGGTAGAAGATGGACTTGTTCTACTTGATTCCATGGTGACTCCCAAACAATAAGGTGTTGTATAGTAAAGTTCTAGAGAAAGACAAAGCTTTTGATTTCCTTCAAAGGCTAAACAAAGATCTGGATGAAGGAAAAGGTTGCATTTGATGACAAAATCCTTACTATCTCTCATGAAGGGAAAGTACTTGCACTGGATCTTGAAATCTACAACAATGCTGGAAATTCGCTGGACCTGTCGCTTGCAATCCTTGAACGTGCAATGTTTCATTCTGATAATGTCTATGAGATACCAAATGTCAGGATAAATGGAAGGGTTTGCTTTACTAACTTTCCTAGTAACACTGCATTCCGAGGTTTTGGGGGTCCTCAAGGTATGCTTATTACCGAAAATTGGATTCAAAGAATTGCAGCAGAGCTTAACAAAAGCCCAGAAGAGATACGGGTAGGTTACGATCTTGCAAGTTATATCTTCTTTACTAGCATCTTGCAATCATTAATTTGTTGTAATGTTTTTCCTATATTTGAAATCATTGCAGGAAATTAATTTTCAAGGTGAAGGATCGGTATTGCATTATGGACAACAGCTTCAGTTCTGTACACTGGCTCGACTCTGGAATGAACTGAAGTTATCTTGTGACTTTCAGAAAGCGCGTGAAGACAGCAATGAATTTAATCTTCATAATCGGTGGAAAAAACGTGGAGTTGCTATGATTCCAACAAAATTTGGAATTTCCTTTACAACGAAGCTTATGAATCAGGTATTTTCATATTACACAAGTTGTCACTGGAATTGGTGTCGGTGTCTCAATTGAAAAATAATTGACGGTCTAGCATCTATTGTGGATATTAGCAGAGCCCTTGTTTTGTTGATGTGCTTTCTTATGAATTTAGGCTGGTGCTCTTGTTCACGTCTATACGGATGGAACTGTTCTGGTTACACATGGAGGAGTTGAGATGGGCCAAGGTTTGCATACCAAAGTTGCTCAAGTTGCTGCATCTGCATTCAATATCCCTCTTACTTCTGTGTTCATTTCAGAGACAAGTACTGATAAGGTACTGCATTGCAAGCCTAGGGCTGATGCTATTGATTTACTATCCAAATCCATCATGTAAATTCCCACTTTCAGAACCATTATTGGTACTTCTGTATGGATTCAATCTGTTAGAGGAGTTCAATATAACCTGTTCTACAAGATGGCCTGAGTGAAGTTTAACAAACTAGACATGGTAGTCCTAAGAGGGTCATGGGTTTAATGCTAGAGGAAGCAGGGTTTTGTAGCTTGCATTTGATAAAGCTGAACTAGCTTAAAAGCGTCACTTTTCTTTTCTTAGCCATCAATGATGAAACAAATTTGAAGATTTTGTATGGGTTTCAAAGTTGATGAAAATGCCCAACAAAGGGAAGGGGTGGGTAATGCATGGGACCTAAGGAATTTTAGCAGTATTCTGCATCGTGATCTATATATCATTGGCTGGTCATTTTATTCTTTGCTGCCATTTAGGTACCTAATGCATCACCAACAGCAGCTTCTGCAAGCTCTGATATGTATGGAGCAGCAGTTCTGGATGCATGTGAACGGATAAAGGCACGAATGGAGCCTGTTGCATCTAAACATAATTTCAGCTCTTTTGCTGAGGTATTCTGGTTTCTAGTTTTATCCTTGTTTCTTCCATCAATCTCTCTGTTGTACGTACTAAATGCACACCTTAAATAACCGGCTTCTACCTGCTTGCTCATCTGCTTTCCTTTTCAGACTTTTAGTCATCAGATGCCTAATGTACACCTGAAAGAATTTTTTTTTGAATAAAGAAAGAAAGAGTTTTTGTTTGATTTTGAAGTGGATGTGATTATCTAGTCATCACGTTCTTTAAGGAGTGGCACCAGCTACAACAATTTAACGTTGCTATATATCATGCTGGTTATGAAAGGGTAATCTAGAAGTACTAATAATCACAGCATATAGGCTATTACTTCTCCAACAAGATGAGAAATGGAATCTCGTAAAATAGCTCCTTGTATCAAAATGTATTTCATGATTGCGAATTTTGATATAGTAGTCTACTTACGGGAGGTTTGGAATTGATTTTATGTCAAAAGTATATGGTATGAAAGGGAAAAATATATGGGTCATCATTTGCATGGCTTTTTTTCAGTTACTAGTTTCCTTAATTCCAAGTTGTCCTTGAGTTTTCTGTTGGGAAATTAATTGTCTTCTTCAATGTTCATAGCTGGCCAGTGCATGCTATGCACAGCGAATAGACCTTTCTGCTCATGGATTTTTCATTACACCTGAAATTGGCTTCGATTGGACAACTGGTAAAGGAAACCCCTTTCGGTACTTTACCTATGGGGCTGCGTTTGCTGAGGTTGAAGTTGATACATTAACAGGAGATTTCCACACAAGGACAGCAAATGTGATATTGGATCTTGGCTACTCTCTCAATCCGGCCATTGATGTTGGACAGGTATCTAGTTTTCTCATATTCTTCGTCTCTCAATAGTCCATCTTTCCAATTTCCCTAATCTTGTCATCTTAAAGTTCATTCAAGCTTCATAGTTTATGCAATCTAAGTATGAGCAACTAAACAGCTTTGTACATAAAAGGTTGGGGACTTTGTTTATCTTTGGTAACATCTTTTTCTTGTCTTTCCTAATAACCTCTTCACTCCTACTTAACTCAGATTGAAGGAGCATTTATGCAAGGTCTGGGTTGGATAGCCCTTGAAGAATTAAAGTGGGGGGATGTAGCTCATAAATGGATTCCTCCAGGCTGCTTGTTTACAAGTGGACCTGGAAGTTACAAGATACCTTCCCTAGATGATACACCCTTCAAATTCCATGTTTCACTTTTAAAGGTAAGTATTCTATTGCCTACCAAATACCCCGGGGAAGTTGGATACCTGGAAAATTTGGTTAATTACTTGCTTTTCTGTATCCTCATTTTTACTGAAAGATTGTCTTTCTTTGTTCTTTATGGAGTACCTGTATCTCTATAGCAGTTAGGCTGAGACTATAAACAAACATAAAAAGAATGTTGTTTCACTTAACTGGACATCCTTTGCCAGATGAAGACACATAAATCAATTTAAAAGGTCTATATAAATATCAGACCATATTGAAAATTCAATTTCCTCATTTCGGCACCAGATCACACAATGAAAAGTTAGATGCTACTATGTCTCAACCATGCTGTGTTTTAAGGATTTCCTTCATCTCACTAAGGAGGTTTCTGATCTTCTAGCTTGATAAGGGACCACCAGTTGATTAGAAAAAGGAAACAGGGATGGTGGGGATTGGGATAAGGGAAAAAGTGTTGTATTCTGGAAAATAGTGAGCCAAACCTTAATGGTTTTTTAGTAAGAAATCTTTTCAAAAGCAATCTCGTTGTAACTCTATTTATTACGTCAATTAGATAAAAGCATTAGATCTGGGACTCCATTATGAAATTAGATAAAAGCATTTATATTTGTTTATTGACAGGGTCATCCAAATGTAAAGGCCATCCATTCATCTAAAGCTGTTGGGGAGCCTCCATTTTTCCTTGCTTCAGTTGTCTTTTTCGCCATCAAAGATGCTATTGCCGCTGCAAGAACAGAAGCAGGACATAATGAATGGTTTCCTCTTGATAGTCCAGCTACACCTGAACGCATTCGTATGGCTTGTTTAGATGAATTCACCCTCCGTTGTACAAGCTCTGATTTCAGGCCCAAGCTAAGTGTCTGATGTGGCAGTAGCTGCAGTAACTTTAATACTATGCCATCCATGTACATTCTTCCTAACTCCGGAGTCCACACATTTCCTTTTAGAAGACATGCCACAGACAAATTTGTAAAACTGCTGAAATTGGATTTATTGTTCATTTCTAAAGGTACAAATAGAAGAAAATCAATATGCGAGACTCTGTTTCATCTATAGCTTGGAAGAAAATGCTGATAGTTAATGATGTTTTGTGATTAAAATGATGCATCTCGGGGTTCCAACCAGGGACGGATTCATAAATTTTATATTAGTTCCAACGCTTTCTTTTTTAGTTGTTCTTAGACAAAAAGATTCAGTGAATGCCAAGACCCTTCACGTCTTCTTATAATATTCTGATCTATTGTCTTCTATGTAATAGATTTGTTAATTGAGGTATGAAATGAGTGGTAAATTGCAGCTAGTACAGAGGCGAATGTTTGTTTTTAGTTCGATAGTCTCCAACCTGAGACTAGAACATTAATATTACGACAAAAGACTTGTCCAAGTCTTGAGTTGTTTAGTTCAGCTAATCCTTAAATAATTAAATTTATAGTGGACATTGCGATGCAATCTTAGGTAGATTTGCATATGGAAATACTACCTGCCCAATCCTTGAACTAAGCTTTGAAACTTCCTCCTTCAGTAATTACATCATTATCTTGAATAACATAAGAAAGAAGGTTTTTTTTTAAACAAAATTATTGAAAACTTTGCAAGCAAGTTGAGAACACAGGCTCGCATTGCATAATTTATATTTGACCTCTTCAGTGGACCAAGTCCTTGTTTTTATTATTTCAAGCTAGCTTACCTCACAGTCTACCAACCCAGGTTTACTGCAATATAAAACCATATGGTTTAACAAGTCAGACATAGAAAAAAGCTTTTTATTATATGTCCATAGCTGTTTTATTAGAGACCATCGCAGCTTGTAATTTAAACCAACCACGGTAGTTTTGGCTGCTTCAACGTGTACGTGGAAGTCACACAAAAGGTAGCTACCTAACTGGAAAGCCATTCTCAAGTTATTTGGGTTTGTTAGAAGTTGAAAACATCAAACACCAATAAGACTAACAAAGCCGATCATTATATAAACAAACTGCACCTTCTGTAACTCTTGTCATTCTCATCAAAACCAAAACCAAGTAACAGTGGGATTCGTCAAAAATGGCCAACATTTTGCTTCACCTTGTTTTTGGGTTGGCAGCATGCTTTCTCGCAACTAATGCGATGGCTGATGATCACAGTCCTTTCACTTATCCATCCCCTCCACCATCAGATGAATATAAGTCACCATCGCCAACTTATTACAACTCTCCTCCTCCATATTACTATAGTTCACCACCTCCACCATACATTTATGATTCTCCACCACCTCCACCATATATTTACAAATCACCACCTCCACCTCCATATATTTACAAGTCTCCACCTCCTCCATCACCTTCACCACCACCTCCTTACATTTACAATTCACCGCCACCACCTCCATATATCTATAAGTCTCCACCTCCTCCATCACCTTCACCACCACCTCCTTACATTTACAATTCACCACCACCACCTCCATATATCTATAAGTCTCCACCTCCACCATCTCCATCGCCACCTCCTCCTTATATTTATAAATCACCACCACCACCATCACCATCTCCTCCACCTCCTTACATTTACAAGTCTCCACCGCCACCCTCTCCCTCACCTCCACCTCCTTACATTTACAAGTCTCCACCTCCTCCTTCTCCTTCCTCTCCTCCTTCCTACACCTATGAATCACCACCTCTTCCATCACCATCACCTCCTCCATCTTATGTCTACAAGTCTCCTCCATCGCCATCACCATCTTCTCCACCTCCTAACATTTACAAGTCTCCTCCTCCACCTCCTCCCAAGTACGATTACAGCTCTGCACCACCTCCCATTGTCTACTAGACAAACTAAATTTATGCAGGTATTACTCACAAGAATTGAAGGCAATTCAATGTCTGAGCATTTTCACGTGTCTTCAAACTAATTTAGGCTATTTTGTTTTAACTTGCAGCCTCTTATTTACTACTGGAGAACAATAAATTTACTACTGGAGAATAATAAATTTACTGAGAAAAGCAGCTTATCTTGATCGAGCTATTTTCCTCAAGAACCGATGACCAATCCAGCATGGTGCATCGATTATATGTAGATTCCACTGTCAATGGATGATTACAAATTACAAACTACTTTTGGTTCTTACTTCTCTTGTTATTGTACGCATATATCATATTTATCCTTAATTTCTTATCCAATTCCTTGGTCTATATGATATCTGTTCATCTTGTTTGAGAGCGTGAATAAAAATGTATCTTCTTAACATAGTACCACAAATTAGTTTCCTCTATTAATTAATAAACACATAAAAGTATATATAAACATACACAAATGCATTATTGCATCTCAAATTGTACGTTTGAATATATCTTTTCAGAAATTAAATAAATTTTGTTTCCTAAAAGAGTTGGCAAAACCATACATGGAATGCTTAAGAGAGCTAGTTCTACTGGAGCAAGGTTTTACAAAGTCAAGAACCTAGAAGTATTTATCTTGTTAAAAGCTTTGGTCTTCGTTGGCTCCTTAACAACAAAAAAAGAAGAAGAAAATATTGATCCAATTTTATTAAGTGTGACTCATAATGATCATTTATCAAAGAGTGACTCTGGTTATTAAATGATTGAAGAGCCAGGAGCAGTTTACTAAAATGAAAGGAACGTAGGAGTTTGTGGCTACGTATTAGACTAAATAGGATCATCCTGTTCTTATATAACCTATCTCTAAGTTTTGTAGGAGAGTTTATTGGTTGTTTAGTGTAACACTGATTAAGTAACCCTCATCATCTGTGTTATCCTGAGGGAGTTTCCATCTTCTGGTTGTTTTTAAGACTCAGACGCAACCTCCTAGTATTTGAGATAATGATTTCACATATCTAAGCATTTGTGAGTTAAGCCAAATCTGGTCCTATAGAGCTTTATGGTTGAATATTTTGTCATTTCTTTTCATCTATATTACATAGATTACACATCCAAAAGCTAATTTCAAAATCTTGTAATCTGTTCTGATAAGTTTATGAGAAGTAGCAGCCCATGTAACTATATTATCCCATCCCTAAACCTGACCATATATATTAGAGAGATGTTGTATCCTCCTCCAGAGCTTATTGGTGAATTGGCAATGGAAGAAGAGATGCTCAACACACTTATTCTCCTGGTTACATAATTTGCAGATTATATTAATATTGTTCAAATAGCTTTTTAGCCTATCCTTGGTGCTGAGCTTGTTCCTAAAGGCTAGTCACACATTGAAGAAATATTTTGAAAATCCTATATCATTCCATACCAATCTATGCCATTGAACTTTCTAAACTTGTGATCTATACATCTCTCGGTAGGACTTATTGGTGAAGTTCCCATATTTATGCATGAGCCATATAACCTCGTCTTTTTCATTCGCATTTGGCCTGCAATTTGGAGTGTTGTCTTCCACTATGGTCATTCCTCTTGCATTGCAGTTCCAATGGTCTGCATGTATTATATCCTAAACCAGAATATTATCAAGGATGATATAACTAGAGGATTGGACGTCTGGAATCATATATAATGACCCTAAATTATTCCATTTGTCGTACCAAAAGAAAGTATAATCACCACTCCAATTTTCACCTTTATTGCAACTCTTATACATGTTAGTTTATATCCTGCAACCAATTGTTTTTGTTGTAGTTTAATGATAAAATATTTAAAGACATTCTTTATCTTGTATATGTTTAGATGTATATGATAAAGTCATTGAGATAATTATACATTGCATATAAAATTATAATGAGATTATAATTATGAGATTCATATTGCATTAATGTATTATCCCTAAATTGTTCCTAATCATTGTTCTATTAAGACTGGACATAAATAGAACGTAAAAAAACTAGCAAACATTATGTTTTTCCTTATGAAGGAAGTAGTCGATCTCATAGACTAAAGTATGGAGATGCTTAAACAAACATGTCGGTGCTTGTTAGAGAACAAGTTCACTGAACAGACCCGACATGAGAAATTCATTTGGAACATTACTTGTATGTCTATGGAAATTGTCATTATGATGATTGTATAAGTGATCATTTGACTTGAGGTTACCAAAGTTATCTTGTATAGGAATTGCTATGTTTTGATATTACTTATGACCTAGTTAATTAATGGTCATTAAATCGGTAGTCATTGGATGTAACATGAACTATATAGAGGTAGTTGTGTGATCAAGATATGATTCATCACCCTAAAGTAATTAGGGAGAATGTTTTGTTGTTCTCGATTAGTATTGATTCATAAATCCTTGGCCGAGGTAGAATGACGCTTTGTAAATAGTTTACAAATATCATTAATTGAATCAATAGCTAATGGATGAGAACTAATATGATTTGTCATGCCCCAGAACCACGTCGGACACATGACAACCGCCGCATACCCGAGCTAAGAATACTCAGGGTACCCTTAACACAACTATTAGGCCAACAGTTTAATTTTTTTTATATAAAACAACATTTAATAAAGAAAGTTCAAAATTTTCATTTACAAATCTAAAACCACAAATCTAGTATTCATCCATGAGTTATTACGCACTAGGTGGACGCAGTAGTCCCTAGGAAAATCTCAATATGCACAATCCAAACGAAGTTTCAAGTTCGTAAAACTTTAACCTGTATGGTTATGAAGTGAGAGGGGGTGAGTAGACTATGTACTCTATGAGTAGGAACAATTATATCACAAACAGGATCGGATGCAGGTCAACCGGTCTAATGCCTCAAAACATACATAGGCCTAACTTATGAACAATTATGTAAACATATACATGGCATAAAATTTATTTAAAACAGAAATCTAATTTCCGGGACAAGCCAAACACATGTGTGTGCAACCACTAATCGACTCAATTAGCGTGCACACCCATCGAGAGATTTATATAGAACAAACGGTCCCGTCCCGGCGTTAGCTCTATTTTCGTCTGTGGTGAGATCGGACTACGGTCGACAAAAGCATCGTAGATCCTGAGTGAATGACCTCGTCAGTGACTACACCCTGTATGACATCACCCGCAAGTCTCGTGGACCCAGTCAGACGAGAACTTGACTTATGTATCAATTTTTCAGTTTGTCTTTGGTGCCCAATGTAATGC
>JANIMX020000481.1:1376978-1394713 GCA_024582655.2 Erythroxylum kunthianum
AAAATATAAAATTTTTGTTGATTGACTATTGGTAGTCATAATAATAATAATAATAATAATATAAACAACTATAATGTACAGTAGTAGTAGTAGTAGTAGTAGTAGTAATAATAATAATAATAATAATAATAATAATAATAATAAAAAATAAAAGTATAATAATAATAATAATAATAATAACTGTAGTAGTAATAATAATAATAATAATAAACTGTGTCCACCTCTGACTCTTATATGCTTCTGTTACATATTTGTCTTGAAACTCCAGGACAAAGAAGTCCCAAGTTAACGGCTCAGGCCTCTGGGGATCTCGAAGCACAAACTTCCACCAATCATATGTTGCTCATTGCAGAAGGGAGACAACACAGTGCACCATCTGATTTGGTAGACAACGGATCTCACTCAACACCCTGGTCACCTTCTCTAACTAGTACTCAACTTTGTCAAACTCCTCCAGAGATGTACCAAGAAATTCCTCAGTTCCATACTTCCTTAGCTGATCAATAGGAGTTCTCGGAGTCGTCATCCTATACAGAAAGGCTCATCATATCTTGCAAAATTTTAAGTAGCACCTCACTCTGAGTTGGAGGTACTAGAGGAGGTGGTACCTTAGCCTCACGTACGTTAGCCCCTAAAGGCCCAAACACCGATGGACGAGAACGAGCCATCTCATTGCTCTCTGCCACCTCTTCTATGACTTCATCAGATCGATCTATAATCTACAATGGAAGCAAGGGACAACCACATCAAGCCAAACACAAACTCTTATTTCTACATGTCAACAAGTCCTAAGCACGAGTTTAAATCTAAAACCGCCTAAACCGTGCTTTGATACCACAATTTGTAACGCCCCCATACCCTGAAAGGATATCGAGGTGTTACAGTAGCTATACGTACTGAAAGACAAAATCAGAACAAAACAAAACCACATATACATACATTTAATGGGCACTCAGAACAGATAACAGAAATCTCATTCATTTCATAACAACAGATGTACATTATTCTTACAAAAATATAGGCCTTTTTGGCCCTTTACAAAAGATATACAAAAATTGTTTTCATTGGTAAACTACTAAAATAAGTCCTTTGGCCTTTGCGAAATAGATTGTCCCTGCTGTGGTTCCTTAGCTCCTTGACCTACATGGAGGAAAACCCTGTGCTAAGCATACAAAGCTTAGTGGGAAAGTAACAAACAAACAATATACTAATGTCAAAAGCCCTAGTGTAACAAATCCCAGACATATCACAAAAACAGATATTCGAAATAAAATCAGAAACAAAACTGTACAGATGCAGAACATAATTCATATCATATCATAAACAGAGCAGAAATATCGAAATCGAATGATCTGAGTGCTTAAAAGTACATTTTCAAATTCATTTACAGTCAAAAAATATAAAGCAAAAAAAAGGAAAAGCCTGCTAATCCTTTGACAGAAGTGATAATGAATCTCATATTAGGAGATACCATTGGTATCAAACAGGAGAGACCGAAGTCTCTATACAGGAGAGACATACGTATCGATATCAGGAGAGACCGAAGTCTCAACACCGAAGTGTCACAGGAGCAGCTGCAGACCCTTCTAGGCATGCCTATTTACCGACAACTAGGACTTGGTAGGCTAAAACCAATTCAGAACAGATTCAGAATCACAAACTAAGCATATTCACATATGCATTCATGCTTAAATCTAGCCAATATGTATGAGAACATACCTTAGAGACCAAAGCAAAATCAGTTTAACACTCTTTATTATGACAGATTTTAAAGACAACTTTGTGTGACCATTTAGACAGTTTAAAAGACTTTTTTAGACTTTACATTCTTATAACTAATTATTCCACTATGTCTTAGGTTGCTATCGCCACCAAAATCACATTTTTAGGATAAATATTTTGAGAGATATGCACAAAACACTATAAGCTAGCTGGGAACAAAAAACAAAAAGAGGCAGAAAAACAAGACAGACTTGGTCATCATTTATCACACAGCTCTAGTCATTTTTAGACTATGAGCCCTTCATAACAATTCATACTCTTTGGCATAGATTTCCATTGAAACTAAGCTGAGGTTATTTGGTTCAATAATCTAAGAGATATTTCTAAAAAACCATGGACTTGTCGAAACCCGAACAGATGAATAGGACAGAAACAGTGGACTTTGTTTGAGTCCACTTTTGACCCTCTTAACGACAGAACTAACGTTCGAAGTCTTCATAACATTTCTATCTCTATGTATTTAGTTTCCAACGCCTCTACAAGCACTCCAATTGGAAATTTATAACTCAATTTATGATCACTTACTCAAGCACTGATCGGCAGAAACCCAAAATTCCAGCATAGGTTACCAACCATTTTATCCTAACTAAATTCCATACATATCATCAAGTATTTAACTAGTTTATAAGACAAAAATAAGAGCAAAACATCCCATTTGCACATGGGAGCTTGCCTCGGCTGAATGTCCTACTCAAAAAGGAGAAAAGACAAACTTTTCATACCTTCTTTCCAATGCTTCTTTTGTTCACTTTACTCCTTCTTTCCTTGTTCTTCACCAATTCTACACACAACAAACCATTGATCATTTAATCTCAACCCTTCCATAACTCATTGCAGCCTTCCCACACAAAAGGGAGAGAAGAAAAAGCATCCAAAACAATCAAAACAACATAATTTACTTACCTTTCTTTTCTGTCACAACCTTTCCTCACCAATTTCCAAGCAAAAGCTCCATAAATCTCTTCTTCTTCTTCCTTCCTCTCCCTCGCAAACCTCTCTCTTTTCCCTTCTCTTTTTCTGCAAAAATTTAGGGATTTATAATGATTTTAACACATGTACACGACTTAAAATGATGCAGTATTGTTTTCTTAAGTAATATGGTGTGGGACCATGACAAATGGCTCCATCTGATTGGTTCCTACTAACCTAATCTTGTCTGGCCATTTGGACATAGAAATTGAGGTTTTTAGGCTATATTCTCTTTTAGACATTTGTTCCTACATGTTATAGCTTTCACATGCCATAACTTTGATGCAAATTGTTGTAGTATTCTGAGTGTTATACCCAAATTACTACATACTTTCCACAACAGGGACATAATTACAATACTGAGTTTCTTCACAATTTAGACATAGCTACTGCCATTTATAGGCCATGATCCCTTCATACAAAATCTTCCTCTATGTCTCAGGTTTCCATTTACATAGAGTTTATGCTATTTGGTTCAGTGCCCCAAAAGTTATACCCAATTTACTACAGACTCTGCACATACTACTCTCATACAAGGACAAAAATCAGAACTCATTTCTAGCCTAATTTTGAAACTTATAGAGACAGAATTCATATTCGAGTCCTCATAAAAATTGTAGATATATTTTTGTTGTTTTATACACAATTAAAATCCTCCAATTTGGATGTCTACAGAGAAAACAATGGCTAAAATACTGCTGTCTGTTCAGAGGAGCCAATACCAAAATTTCCATTCATACTGAATATGTCTCAAACTAAACACTCACTTTTCTAGACAAAAGATATTCCTACTAGTGTATATTTTGGGGCATTACAGCTAATGAGTTATAACATTTTCTTGATAAAAATCTCAATACAAAACAAATTCAACAATTCCTCAAAATTGTCAATCACATCAGAGATTTCATCTCTCGTGTGGCTGATTACATAAGTCCTTTATCTAAATTGCTGAGAAAAAATCCACCACTATGGAGTAAAGAACATACCTCAATTGTCCAGCATTTAAAACAAACATGTTAGCATCCACCTGCTTTAAAGATTCCTGACAAAGGCTAACGCATATTGTAGACAGATGTTAGTAACCACTACTGGGGTGTCATTTTGATTGAAGAGAATGATGGAAAGAGGCATTATTGTGGCCATTCTAGTGGCCAATTCAAAGACTCAGAAAAGCACCATCATATCATCTGCAAAGAAATCTTTGTGGTGAAAAAGGGCATCGAAAAATTTAATTTTCACCTTAGCCTATATCATTTTATGACTGAAATGGGCAATACATCTTTTCCCAAGATTCTTGAGCCTTCTAAAAACATATTGTCTGATAGTCAATTAATTCAATGGAAATGTTGGTTTTTCCATTATAAATTCACTATCTGGCACATCAAAGGTCACCATAACATCCTTGTAGACTTTCTTTCTCGAGCAACCAGTTCCTTTTCTTCTTCCTATTATAGAGTATCCTTTGTATGCTAAAGTGAAAAAAAAAATCCTTTCCTCCCATCACCAATACCTATCCAAAGATAATGATGAAATTGCTCCTCCTTCAAAAGAGTTTGTTTTACTATCTCGATCTTGTTCTTCCCTCTCTGAACATACCTCCACACTCCCATCAGTTTGATATGTTAACACCGTATCGAATCCTTTATCATCTTTATGATTCTCTTTCTAAGCTAACAATGTGGCATTTGTGGGCTTTATCAACCTTATATGTCTGTCTTATTTTCCTTTCTCCTTTATATGTTTATCAACACCTTTCCAATCTTGCTAATAATGATTCTCTCCTTTGGACATTTCTATAATGGTTTCAACCCCTTCCTAAGTGGCGTATCCAACTTGGATACATCCTTAACAAATACCAACTTTGGGGTATTCCTCTCTCTGAGCAACAAGCCCATTCTATCTTTGCAATTCTCCATCCATATAGCCTAACTGAAACTGGTTACGTTTATACCATTAACCATTTTCAGAATTGGAGAACCACCATTGACTAGTCACAACACCAGAAAGAGTTACTGCGGGATCTGTACTATTTTCTCCATCATCTCAATCATTATTCCAAGACAGCCAAACCAACCTAGGTGACTTTTCACTTCCAGAGCCTATTTCACCGATTGTTGGATACTGGTCTTCTATTGACCATTTTGCTACTATACGATTCAACATCTTGGCTGGTAACTTGTCATGTTCTCCTGTTTTTTAACCCAAGACAACTTTTGAACATGGAGAAGGCTCTAGAGCTCAATAACCTAAAACAAGGCCCAAACTCCCTAACTATTTCCAAGATACCCAAAATCTTTGGCCTCCAGTATGGACTGAAACAGAAATAGCCCATTTCATTAAAGAAATGGAAAGAATGGAAGATGATATGTCTGACTCTGATAGTGATAATGGTGGACCCTACTTTTGTCTGCACCTCCCTGTAAATAATTTTTTTCTTTTCTTTTTAGAATATTATTGGGACCCTATGTCTCCAATAATTATTGCTTTTATTATGCACTTTTGTTTTTTAGTTTAAATTATTGTACCATATATGAATCTTTTTCTTAAAGTTGTTTGTCTTTATCTCCTTGTTTAGTCTATAAAATCAAGACTTCTCTTACGTTGTAATCAATCGGGAAATTAGAAATCAGAAAAAAAAAATAAAAAAAAATTGTGTGCATTCTATCATATGACTTCTCTCTAAGCTTTTCTCTCTCCTAAAAGCTTAATCATACAAAAAGACAAGTATGATCTACACTTTCCTTTTCGTGAGGATCTTGTGTATCAAAAAGTGACGCAGAAAAATAGTGTTTCGAAACGAAACGAAAAAATTAAAAAGAAAAGATGTATCACAAACTGTAAGTTTCTTTATTGATTGATGATAACTGAAACTTGAATCTATAATTACTTAGAAACCTTTATATAATGTTACTAATTCTAAAACTACTAGGAATAGAAATCCTAATTAACTTTGGAATTAATATACTAATAGGAAACTAATTCTAACTTATATTCCTGTCCTACATCAGAAAGTCTTGGACTATAGATCATGTTTAAGGTCTTAGCTATACGGTGAAAGATTGGTCAGTTTAGATTTCAAAAAGACAAGCCTTGAGAATTGACATCTGCACAGAGTGAAAGAGTTTGTGTCTTAGCTAGCATACTTGAAATCTAAGTTATAGTTAATCTTTGTTTATCTTTGATCTCTTATGGAATCTGTTTTATAAATCACTTGACTGGTATATAGGCTAGAAACTCCTGATGCAACTCTGTTGAGGCTTATCGGTGAAATATTTTTCGAGCTTAAGAGTCAAAGCGAAAAAAGCCTTTCTCTCGGTTCATGTGGTCTAACAATGCCACGTACTTTAGTGATGTTATCCTCGTTTGTCCTCTAACAAAGGGTAGCCCGAGTGGTATTAGAGCTCTATATTCATGATTTATGGTTGATTTAAAAATTAAAGAAAAATACAACACAAAATAAAATTAATCATAAGGCCTTTAAATTAATAATAGAAGCCTTGCAGGGATTGATCTCATTTGAAGAAGGCAAAATTAACCTTTAAAATCATTTCAAAAGCCTATCATGATATCTATTAACTTAATCAAATTTCACGACGAATTATTATCAATCAATTCACTAATTATAAAATTTTCAAATTTTTTTAAAACATATATACAAAATCAAGTTAAACAATCTCTGAATAATAATAATAATAAAATTAAAAGATGAAATAAGATGATTATAATTGTAATTCTTAATTATATGTAACATTTTCTCTTATTTCTGATTAATTAAAAAATCCGTCTTCTTTTAACTTTCGCCTTCTTCTTCTTCGATTTGCTCTCAGGAGTCAGTAGTCGGTAGTTTTTTAGGGTTTATTACCTCAGGACGCTAACCAGTACAATGCCTCCAAACGAAGACGTGCACTTCATCACTTTGTCTTCCATCAAAATTCCCTATCAAGACCACCAACAACAAGCGGGACTTCCTCTCCCTCTCCCTTTACCTTTCATTTCTCGCACTCTTAACTCTCAAATCGCCAAATCCAAACTCACTTTCAGTAATTTCGTGCACTCTATCCTAACTGGCTCCAATTCCCACTTACTTCGACCTTGCTTGCGTCATGGCTCTTCTCTTCTTTCTTTGGCGTCTTTGTCGCTGTCTCAGTCGAATGATTCCAAGGAGGGAGCTAAATTGCCGATCCTCTGTTCGGCGTCGTTGTCGTTGTCCCAACCGCCTGAGTCGTCGTCAGAGGTGGCGGTGTCACAGCAGAAGGGAAGTACTGTTACTACTCACTCCTCGAGTAGACACGACGAGGAGAGAGTTCTGATCAGCGAAGTGTTGGTAAGGAACAAAGATGGTGAGGAGCTCGAGAGGAAAGACCTGGAAGCTGAAGCTGTGGCTGCACTTAAAGCTTCTAGAGCCAATTCGGCTCTCACTGTGCGTGAGGTCCAAGAGGATGTTCATAGGATCATCGATAGCGGCTACTTCAGCTCCTGTATGCCTGTTGCCGTTGATACTCGTGATGGTATCAGATTGTTGTTTCAGGTATAGCAGTTGTGGTTCTATAGATTAAGGTTTTGTTTTTATTGTAACATTCATTTGATTATTCTTTAACTGGAAAATTTTGTTGTATGATGATGCAAGGTTAGAAACATGTGTTGTAATTGGTTTTGAATTGGATGAATGACTAATTATGCTTTCTTGTGGCATAAGGTAGAACCAAATCAAGATTTTCATGGTCTGGTATGTGAAGGAGCAAGTGTTCTTCCTACAAAATTTCTAGAAGATGCCTTCCGCAGTGGATATGGTATGTTATGAATATTGGTTCATGACTATGTGTCCGTTCATAGTAAAGTCCTCTTTTATGATGTTTGAGTATGAAAATATCCTAGTATTAGACCTTCAATGAGCTTGATTTATTATGTTATCAAGCTGTGCAGGAAAGGTGGTTAATATTAGGCATTTAGATGAAGTTATCAATTCTATCAATGACTGGTACATGGAACGTGGTCTATTTGGCTTGGTCAGTACTTTTTCTTCCATATATTTGCTGCTTTACAAATGTTTCTTGCGACTGTGATCTGGTATTTTTATCTTGTGCTAAAAGAGCAAATTTTCACTTTCAGTGCACTTTTCTGCTTCATCAAAATTAGGTTTCAGGTGTCGAGATCCTCTCTGGGGGTATTATAAGATTGCAAGTTGCTGAAGCGGAGGTGAATAATGTTTCTATACGTTTCCTCGACCGTAAGACGTAAGGCCTACCTTTTATTTGCTTTAAAATTTACTTTTTTTCATGCTATTGTATGGAAGACAGATGCATGAATTAACATACATATGCTCAACTGCACGTGTAAATTATCATCAAAGCTACTACTATGTTCAGTAAACTAATTCATTCTTTATTGCTGTCTTAGTGGTGAACCAACCAAAGGGAAGACAAAACCTGAAACTATACTTAGACAGATTACAACCAAAAAGGGGCAGGTAATTCTGGACCCATATCTTCTCCACCATTATTCTTACTTTGTATAGTCACTAGTAAATGCTGAATCCACAAATTGAGAAACAACCCTTGGATTTTGAAGATGTCAACATTCAACTGAACAATGGGCATCAACATCTTCATGTGTCCAACGTATACTAGGCCTTTTAATTATTGTCTTCTATTGCTTAGCATGGTTTTGCTGCCCACATATTCATGGTTAAATGGGTCATTTCTGAAATGAACCATCTCTAATGGTTGGGAACTCTATTAAACTTCCTCTCTTTTTTCCTTTTTCTTTGCCATTATCGTTCCACAGATTTACAGCATGCTTCAAGGAAAGAGAGATGTGGATACTGTGTTAACTATGGGAATAACGGAAGATGTCAGCATTATTCCCCAACCTGCTGGAGGTAAAACTTTAACCTTGTTTTCTATGGAAGAATGCATGGCTTAGTCTTCACTGCTCTTCAAGCATCACCCATCTAAATTAGACTTGGCTTTTATGAAGTTAAATTCTGATGTTTTGTGCTTTACATGGCTTATTTATTATTATATATTTTGGCATATGGATTCTCATGTGTTATCATATAGTTTTTGTTATATGATTGTTTTCTTTCGTTTCATGCGTATATCTAGACACCAACAAAGTTGATTTGATAATGAATGTTGTTGAGCGTCCAAGTGGTGGATTTTCTGCTGGTGGTGGAATATCTAGTGGGTGAGTCAAAGTTCGGATCTTTTAGAGTTATATGTATGGTCTACAGTTTTTGTTGAAGACTGTACATGCTATACTTTGTTCATATGTGAGTTTTATAACATGTATTGCTGATTATCTTTCTAGGATCACAAGTGGCCCTCTATCAGGACTTATTGGAAGGTAATGCTACAGAAGAAATATGATTATTGTTTTCTTTGTTTTTCCTTTTCCATCGCATGCAATTCAAATGGGCCAGTAAATGTCAAACTAACTTCCCTTCATTCTCTCTTTTCTTTTTCTGATCCAGCATATTGATGTATTATTTTGATATTGTCACCTGATCATGTTCTGTTTTGCCTGTTCTATTGTCATTCCAGCTTTGCATATTCTCATAGAAATGTTTTTGGAAGAAACCAGAAGCTCAATATTTCATTGGAGCGAGGGCAGATTGACTCCATATTTCGCATAAACTACACAGATCCATGGATTCAAGGTGATGACAAGCGAACCTCAAGAACCATTATGGTTCAGGTAGCGTCTTGTGTTTCAATGTCATCACACTTACATGGCCACAGTGGTGGGCTATTTTCTCCCTCCATCTGGTCTAATTCTTTCTATTTTAGAATTCAAGGACCCCTGGGAATCTTGTTCATGGTAACCAACCTGGCAATAGTAGTCTGACAATTGGCCGCATATCCGCTGGTGTAGAATTCAATCGGCCTATAAGGCCAAAGTGGAGTGGAACTGCTGGACTTATTTTTCAGGTACTTGAATCATTCAAGTCATATTTTTTGCTTTTGTCAAAACATGATCGTTTGTGAGAACACCTAAGAAAGTCCATACCTCGTTTGGCAGTTTGGCTCATGTGGTTCCAATACCTCAACTATTGAACTTGAATTCTTTGGATATGTCATAATAGTTTTGTTTCCTATGTGCCACTTCTTTATGTTATTTCTTTTGGTATTTTAAACTGCAATTAAAAATGTTGACTTCTTGATCAATTCTAACACCCTCAGCATTCTGGTGTACGGGATGAAAAAGGAAATCCAATTATTAAGGATTGCTATAGTAGTCCTCTTACTGCAAGGTATAATCTCCATTACAGTATCTATTGCTACCTTGATATTTTAGTTACGTATGTCCTTGTTGCAAATATGCTAGAAGTAGAATGTGATGTTGTTTCTTCACTGTTTGTCATGCAGTGGCAAGAACTGTGATGATATGCTACTTGCAAAAGTTGAAAGTGTTTATACTGGATCTGGTGAACATGGCTCATCAATGGTGGTTATTATAATAAAAACAATTCTCCCACTTCTTTTATTATGATTGTATTTATTTGCTTTTCTTTTTACTTGTCAAAATTATGTCGCCAACGACTATATTTATTTGTGTTTATGAACACCACCATCATTTGTTTGTCTTTACAGTTTGTATTGAACATGGAACAATGTCTTCCTCTTTGGCCTGAGTGGCTGTTTTTCAACAGAGTAAATGCTCGCGCAAGAAAGGGTGTAGAGATAGGTCCTGCTCTTTTTCTTCTGAGGTATGGTGTATATTTGATGTCACTTAAGTTGCAGTATGCTTAGTTGAACCGGCATACTTGCAACAGCGGGAACCAAGATGATGTAAAAATGCTGGATAAACCAGAAAGGTGTTCACCTATACGGCTTTGAAAAGATTATGGCCCATTTGTTTGTTCCTAGTATTAACAAATGGTCCTGAAAAACTTCTTTTGGACCCAAAAATTTACACTTTTTTCCTTTGCCATCTGCATATTTCTCATGATAATACTTTGCAGTGATAGTTTGATTCATCATGCTGACTCAGCTCTTGTTTCAATTTTGTAGTTTATCTGGTGGCCATGTAGTGGGTAAGTTTTCTCCTCATGAAGCCTTTGCCATCGGTGGCACAAATAGTGTGCGAGGGTATGAAGAAGGCGCTGTAGGGTCTGGACGGTCTTATGTTGTTGGCTCCGGTGAAATTTCTTTTCCTGTGGTAAGTGATGGCAACAACTATTTTATAAATTTTGTACTTAATGCTATATTGTACTTGTTTATCTTTTCTTTTCCTTCATCATGATGCGAGTTGATGATATTTGCATAGGCATTGCATGTCTTGCGCTTGCCTGTGAAATATGAACTGTATTGATCCTCTCCTGTTCTTGTTTTGCAGTTGGGCCCTGTGGAGGGAGTTGTTTTTGCTGACTATGGTACTGATCTAGGCTCTGGGCCCACAGTGCTTGGTAGGTTCTCCCAATTTCATTACCTGCCCTTTCCTAATTTTTATGTTAGCGAAGGTGAATGTCCTGACACTTGCACGGGGGACAATTCAAAACATAGTTTGGAAACATCCAGCATCATAAAGCCTAAAGTCTTTTCCATGTCATTGAGCATTAATGTTTGATGTGACAATATATGGAGTTTTAGAGCTTAGCAAAACCGTGATTGTGGTATCTTTTGTTGAATTCAAAGGCCTTTGACGTACTCTAATTAGCTGGAAATTCCGGTTGTTGCTTACTGTTTTAGGCAGCACCTTAAAGAAGTGATGGGTCATACATCTTTTTTTTTTTTTGTTTAAATCAAATAAGAGAAACCTACAACAGAGAATTTAACCTGTTGACAAGCGTCTCTATAACATTTTCACATTTGTAATTGAGAATTCTGATTATTGTTGAAACAGGTGATCCTGCTGGGGCAAGGCTAAAGCCTGGAAGCGGATATGGATACGGCTTCGGCGTTCGTGTGGACTCGCCCTTGGGCCCTCTGCGTCTTGAATATGCATTTAATGATAGACATGCGAAAAGGTTCCACTTTGGAGTCGGTCATCGAAATTAGCTCTTCTTTTTGTTTTTTTTCCTCCATCCATTTCTAACATCATTCACAGATCCTTATATTTTGAAAATACAGCCTTTTGTTTATTGCAACATAAGTATTATGAGGCCTCTAGGGCAAGCGGCATATCAGTTGCATGTATGTGGACATGAATTATATAACATGCCTTTTTGTTATATAAAAATTATCTGGTAAAAAGGGTGAAATTTGGTTTAGTAGTATGGAGGATTTATTTCCTTTTCATGTGTATGATGTTGGGTAGGTTTTGATTCCATTCCTGGAAACTAGCATTCAACGATTGTGAAAAGTACGCTTCCAACATCTTTTGAGGTGTCAACAATTCATTGTTCATACACATTGTAGGAGACCTGGTCCAAACTATCAATCCGATAACACGGGGTGGTCCAAATGGTTCATGGAATCTCTTTAAAGCTTCTAAATATCCTGGAGGTTTGTGTTTTTGTCTTGTAGCTCTACAAAAAAAATTTTTCTAAAATATTAGGAGGCGGAGTTTACAAAACAAGTGACTGATCTTGAAACGTGGGGATGACGATATATCGTGTGTTTTAAAAAATTCATTAAAAAAATATATAGCATTTTCGAAAAAAAAAATTATTGTATATCTGAAGAATATCAGTTACAGGTCCACTGTAAAAAAAGAAGAAAGATATGTTATACACTTAGTTCTTAGAGGAAAGATTAAAAAAAAAAAAAAAAAAGGTAGGCTAGATAAGATGATGGTTGGGTAGATTTTGTGTCCAGCATTTAATGTTTGTAAAATAAAGTTCTTATAACATTTTTGGTGTGGCAGTGGCACCCAACTTCAGCAATTCGGTGTACATCAAAATCGTACTAAGATTTGGGGCCAATAAAGCTTTGCAATGTCTGGAAACACATAACATGTTCCTTCCTTCAGAATTGGCTTTTTCTTCTTCTTCTTTTTTTAATTTTAATTTTAATTTTCCTATATATGACCGTCGACATTAAGATGCTCAAATTATAACCCTAATGTACAGGTAGTTGACCTCTCACTTTCCACATAAAGCAAATCGTACAATGAAAATGGCTATAATGCAATGCCCTTCATGATTAATGAGAGCAATGAATTAATTTCACCTTTACATAAGATATCACATTCCTTCCTGACATTGTCATTCCAATCCTACATTAGGTTGATGCATCGTACTTTGTTCTTAGGAACAAGTAAGACAGTTGTTGCCTCCTTAAGGTACAAGCACTTCGGTTTTGGAGTTGAATTTAATCAGTTAAAAATGCGAAGCTTAGTGCATTTGGAGTAACGTGATGAACCATTAGTTAACAAAAATGATACTAAGAATTTGCAAGTGTTCTTTATCGGTAAAATAACCATGTAGTCGAGCGAAAGGCCATCCCATGAAGAAGCAACGGGACCCTCCTCCCCAAAAGCCCCTCGGCGAGCTTAATAAATAAATAATATGTTTTTCTTTTGAGTTGTAATTATTTTTCAACTTAACATATTTATTAAATATTATCGATAAAAGTTGTAAACGGAAATTGTAAAGAGAAAATAACGAAAGGAATAAACTTTGTGAAAATGTCAGCAATCTGAGACTGAAGAAACGAGAACAAGTTTTATGGTCCGTTGGAGGACATGATGTCAAGCAAGATAACAATCGATCACGATATATTTGGTATGTTCATGAAAGATATCATTATGAAAATTTTGCATAGCACTATAGTTATCATAATCGAGAGGAACTACAAATGAGAAAGATACACCCATATCTTGAAGCAACCAGCATAACCAAAAGAGTTCAGAGGTAGTATAAGCAAGAGCTCTATATTCAACTAATGTATTAGATTGAGAAACAATTTTTTTATTTTTGTTGTGCAAAGAAATGAGAGATATGCACACAAAAAATAGTAACCAGTGGTAAATCGACAGTCCGTTGGGTCCCTAGCCCAATTAGCATCAAAATAGGCTTATAGCTCCAACGGGAAAGAATAGCAAAAAAGAAGACCATGAATGAGAGTATCTTAGACGTACCTCAATATATGAAGAACAGTAGAAAATGAGTGGTATAAGGTACGAACATGAATTGATTTCACAATATGAACAACATGAGAAATATCTGGACGAGAGACAGTAAGATGGATAAGACTGCCAACTAATTGGCGATAAAGGGTATCATCACTAAGTAGACTCTCATCAGTAACAAAAGGATGATCATTGGAGTCAAGTGGAGTGCTAGCTGTCTTAGTATCAGAGATGTCAATTTGAGAGATGAGATCAATATCATACTTTGCTTGTGATTGATGGTATCCAGATTCATCTAATGATACCTCAAACCTAAAAAATAGCTAAGATTATCCAAGCCTTTCATCTCAAACTATTGATGGAGAAAAAACTTAAGGGCAAAGAAACCTTATATGTCATCAACAATTATTATCATATCATCCATATAGAGAAATAGAAGAGTGTACCCTTGATATGTTTTTCAAAGAAACAAGGCATGATCATAAGAGCTAGACTTGAAACCAAGTTGTCTAATAGTGGAGCTAAATTTTGTAAACAAGACTCGAGAGTTTGTTTTAATCTATACAAAGCTTTGTGGAGACGACAAACCCTATTAAAAGGATGATTATATCCCAGAGGAGGTTGCATGTACACTTCCTTTGCGAGATCTCCATTAAAGATGGCCTTCTTGACATCCATTTGGAATAGTTGTCATCTTTTGCTAGCAGCAACAACAATGAGACTGCGAACTGGGGTCAATTGAGCTACAAGAACAGAGATCTCCTTATAATCAATGTCATATTCTTGAGTGGATCCTTTAGCAACAAGGCGAGCTTTGTATCTTTTTACTGATCCATCTGCTCAAGTCTTAATTTTGTAGACCCATTTATAACTAATAACTTACTTATTTCGAGGTAAGTCAACCAAGTCTTAAGTATTTGTGTAGGTAAGTGCCTATATTTCTTCCATCATTGCTTGCTACCATAAAGGATCAGAGCTAGCCTCACAATATGTGCAAGGTTCATATAGAGAGACAATAGTGAAATAAACATGAGAATTATGAAGACAGATAGAGGGTTGACTTAATTACACAATCAGTACGATGAAGCATTGATGGTGGAGGGGGATGTTGTGATGAGGGATAGTCATGTGGTGGATTTGGTGAATCCACAAGTGGAGAAGATGCAGTCGGATCAGGTGTAAGTGGAGTCAAACTGTAAGGGCTACTGAGAGAACCTATAGAAGAAATGTCAGGAAAAAGAGATATAGTGGGATCAATTAGCTACAATCAAGGATACGATAAAGTATATCTTATAATGTTAACAATAATATTATCATCTTATTATTAATCTTATCACTGTTATTAATAATATTATCATCTTACCATTAATCTTATCATTAATCAGTTGTTTATAATAATATTATCATCCTGTCATTAATCTTATCATTATGTTAATAATAATATTACAATCTTATAATTATAAGATATACATTATCTTATCTTTGATTATAGCTAATTGATCCTAATCTAGTAGAAGAAATATGACCAAGACAAGAATGCCAAAGATGAGAGGTGACGGTCCCATTAATAATTTTAGATGGAAGATGTAGGGAAATAAGCTTAAACGGTTGCCCAAATTTATGTCATGTCCTAAAGATATCCCCTATTTGTAGAGCTTGAACAGTACAACCATGACTTGAAAAAGATAAGTCAACACCAAGTTCACATAATTGACCAACATAAATGAGATCTAAAGACAATATACGAATAAAAAATTATCGGGCAAGATTATTTTAGGTGTTTGACTAGTGCCTATACTTTGAACATGTATAGTGGAACTTTCAACAATATGAACAATGTGTGGGACTAATATTTTTTGTGGAGATGAAAGATTAGAAGAATTTGAAATCATATAATTGCAATAGGCATAATCAAAGTACTATGAGGGTATAATACCAATTGTGATAGATAAGGCAAATGAAGAGACAATACTAGAATCGGGTTGAAGTTGGTGGAGAAGAGCATGAGATCTTGTAATGAGAATTTGGGTGAAGTACTCTTTATAGGATCCTTTGTGGCAATAACAGTAGCAGTAGTAAAAGGAGATTGATAAGGCTTAGAAGAGTTATTATTTCCATAACTCTATCGAAGTCGATTTCTGCACTCAGAGATGTGATGATTATATTTTTTGCAGTAGCTACATAATCTTTTATAAGGTTTCTTGATTGAATTCTAAGAACTCTGATAAGATGAGGTCTAAGTAACTAGAACAACATCAACAGGTGGACTAAAATTTTCGATATGAAGTACAATGATTCTGTAATGACCCAAATTATACCCTAGTCGGATTAAGGGTAGTTAGTGAAATAGGTAATTTTGAAGGCATGAAATGTTGAATAAGAAACATGGGAAAGTTGATTTTAAAGGAAACGTACACCGGCTGAGACATGACATACGCCGACAACCCAAAGGAGTACTCCGATGGCGTACATGTTTCTTTGAAACTATACGTCGGTGGCGTAAATCTGAGTTTTCCGGCATAAATGCAGCTAATTAATTGATACGTCTACGGCGTAAGTATTAGGCAGGCGGCGTAAAGATTCATTTTAATGATTTACGCCGGCGGCGTTGAGGTAAATTTGTTGGCATATAACAACTGATTTTGATAAAAAACAGAGTATAAATCATATTTTTCTTCTGTTTTATCATAAGGACCAAACATTAGACAGAGAGCTTCGTATGAGGGAGAAGAAGAAGAAGAAAAGTTAGGTTTTGGCTTGGTTTGGTTGAAGAAGAAGAGAAAGTGAAGGAGATTTCATTCAAGTATGGAAATTTATGATAAACCTTATGTAACATAGTTTGATTTTATGCTATGTTTTTCCATCTTGGTTAGGATTATGGCATAGCTGAAATCCCATGAGAAATGGGATGTCTTGACTTGTATTTGGTGTAAAATACTTGAGATTTGGGTGAAGATGAGTATGTTTTGAGTTAGGAGAAGTTGATTGATGATTTTAGAGTTGGATGTGTTGAAGACAGTTGAGAAGTGGGTGATTAAATGCCCATAACTTTTTGTGAAGTGATCCAAATAGAGTGTGGATAGAGGCGTATAAAATTAGACAAATGGGGCTACATTTCGTATGAAGAAACCAAATTGTGAATCTATTTATAAGGGGGTCAAATCTTGACTCCAAGTGAACTTTGACATTCTACCTTGTGTTGTAATGAGGGTATGAACTAGTAGTGGTATTTTGGGTATATCTCACAAAATACTTACATTGAGAACATGATTTTGGTGGCTATGGAATCATAAGACTTAGGGGAACAAATGTTATGAAGGGATCAAACCCTATTTATGGCTCCAAGTAGCTGAAATTGTGGCTTGAAGTGCATTGTTTGTTTTCTGCCTATGTTGTGTAATGTTTGTTAGCAGTCTGTGGTATTCTGGGAATATCTCCTAGGATACTGCAATTGGGGACACTAGCTAGGTAGCACTGAAAAGTTAAGAGAATGGGCAACAAGTCTCATGAAGAGCATGTGGCCTAATTTGGACAGTAGCTAGGTGAATTTGGGTAAAGAAATTGCCAAGAAATCTGTTTGTGTTTTAGGAAATGGGTACTATTTTGGACATAACTCCCCATATAGTGATCAAAATTGGATGAATGATATGGTTATGAAAAGCTGAGAAAGAGAGCTTGAATTGTCTAGAAGACAACTTTGTGAAATAACCACATTTGCATGTAGCAAATGGCCATCAAAGACAGGACAGAAAATATGTTCAAATGAGAGTTTGCTTTGCTTCTTTATTTCTTTTTTCATATTGAATGAATGAGTTTTAATGTGCTTTGATTTCATGATCTGAATATATCATGATTTGTTTTAGCCTGTCGAGTCTTTGTCGTAGGTAAATAGGTATGCCTATAGGGGTCTAGTACAGTATATGTGAGAGCTTTAAGCTCAACGAGCACTTTGTGCTAAATTATAGAGCCTT
>JANIMX020000481.1:2415100-2425306 GCA_024582655.2 Erythroxylum kunthianum
CTGGTGGCAATCCAGGTAGTTCCTCTGGGAATACATCAGGAAAATCCTGTACTACCAGAATATCCGTGACTCATACACCTTCGGCAAAAGCCGAGTAAAATACAAATGGCAGATACACCTTACATCCCTTCCGGATACACTTACTAGCCTCCAAAGTAGAAATCACATCTTGGACTCTATTGCAGACTCCTAACACTATTAGCTCTGACTAGACCGACTGCCGAAGCACAACCATCTTCTGGAGACAATCCACTACTGTCTGATGTCGACTCAGCCAATCCATACCGAGGATCAGATCAAACTCACAGAAAGGAAGATCGATCAGATCAGCCTAAAAAACACTACCCTGTATCAACACCGGGCACCGTCTAAACACTATGTTTACCACCACACTAGTCCCCAGCGGGCTGAGAACCTCAATCTCATTCTCTAGTCTCTCACATGGTACATCAGTCAACACATATCCCACACAAACATAAGAGTAATTTGATCATGGATCGATCAAAGTAATCAACTCCCGATCAAATAAGAAAAACGTACCAATAATCACATCGGGTGCCTTTTGCTCTTCTCGAGCCCTCATGGCATAGGATCGTGCTGGTGCTTTTGCTGGCACCGTAGGTCTCTCAACTATCTTAGATCGGGTCTGGCTACCTCTGCCTCGTCCCTGACCTCTACCTCTGATGTGGGACACTGCTTCTGACCCTTGTCTCTGTCTTTCAGGGCACTCGGCAATCCGGTGCTCCATACTCCCACCAAAAAGACATGCACCTGTCTTCAACCAACACTCTCCTCTATGCCTCCTAAAGCACTTGGGGAACTCCAGAACATCAGTAGCTCGGCTCCTAGTTGAGCCTCTCCTGAACTGGACACTTCTTAAAATTTTAGGCAACAATTAGACACTTATTTTCTTCTTTTTCTAACATCAGGTGCAATATTCACTTCTTATTGGGTAGGAATACTACCACCTTCAATATTCTTACTATCATCCTAAACACAAACAAACGAACTTTCACTACCAATTTCATAATTTAATCTTTTCCTTTTATCTCTCTCATGCTGATACTCTTCAAACAAAGTCTTCATTTGTTATTTCATATTATGCCTCACTTTTTTACAAGGCTCCACATCACCTTTGACCCCCAACTAATGCTTCTTTAATCTAGTAATTCCTCCACCTTTCAAATGCTTGTGACAAAACAAACATATGGTATGGTTCTTTATTCTGGGAACCAATCCAGTATGAGCCCAAGTTGGCTCATTGTATCTTCCTGAAGTGGTAGAACTATCAGGAGTACTTGAACTTTCTTCTATTTATCTGTAAAAATAAATGAAGACATATATCAAAATTAACTTAATAACTTCATATCAAAATAAAGAACACATAATTTCATTATCAACTACTATTACAAAATATGCATTGTTTAACTCAAAAGTCTAAGCTAATACAACTACACAATACACATATAAATCTTATATAATATAACTCATTTTGTATGATTGCCTCATACACAATTCAATTTCATCCAACATAATTCACCAATAAGTCAAAAACCAACATTTTAAGTATTCAACATACACAATTACACAATACACATACACATCTTATATAAAATAACTCGTTTTGTATGATTGCATCATACACAATTCAATTTCATCTAACACAATTGACCAATAAGTCAAAAACTAACAATTCAAGTATTCAACATACACAATTACACAATACACATATACATCTTATATAATTTAACTCATTTTGTACGATTACATCATACACAATTCAATTTCATCCAACATAATTCACCAATAAGTCAAAAACTAACAATTCAAGTATTCAACATACACAATTACACAATACACATATACATTTTATATAATATAACTCATTTTGTATGATTACATTATTCAACCATAAACTGAAGACACACACTCACAACTATAACATATTCAACTTCAACCATAACTCACAACTATAAGTTTACAACTTACTTTACGTAATCTCATAATTTAACTATAAACAAATATAATTTATTTATTTATACAATTCAATTTGTAATACTTATAATTATTTATTTGCGTAACTAATTTTAATAAACATTGTTACTAAAATCTTAATTCTCAACTTAATTTAACAATCTTTCATTCACTAATTTTAATCAACATTCTTAGTTTCTTACTCAAGTTAACTCCACAATGAAAAGTTAACATACACTACACAAATCAATTTCATCCGACACAATTCACCAATAAGTCTAAATCTAACAATTCAAGTATTCAACATACACAATTACACAATACACATATAAATCTTATATAATATAACTCATTTATATGATTACATCATTCAACCATAAACTAAAGACATACACTCATAATTATAACCTATTCAATTTTAACCATAACTCACAACTATAAGTATACAACCTATTTTATGTAATCACATAATTCAACTATAAATTAATCTATTTTGTTTGCTTATACAATTCAATTTGTAATGCTTATCAATATTTTGTTTTCTTAACTAATTTTAATCAGCATTGTTACTAAAATCCTAATTCTCAACTTTAATTTAACAATCTTTCATTCACCAATTTTAATCAACATTCCACAGTCAATTTACACAATACACTACACAATTAAATTTAATCAAAGAGAATTCACTGAGAACCAACAATTCAACGTACAAGATTACTACATAACACAAAGTCGCAAATTTACAATTCAATATTCAAATCAACAATCAATGTTATGAATAAATCATCAACATTTCCACAAATCCAAAAATTTCATTATCGATTCCATAATTCCATAAAAATTGATGTAATTTTTTGCAGTCTTTATTGAGCTAAATCCTCTCTGGAGTTATGAAGTTGCGGTTCAACAAGTGGACGAGTCAAGTCGAGTCGGTTTGGGTCAGGTTTGAATATAGATCTGTCAAAGTCGAAATCCTAATCTGTCCAGGCAAGTTGTGAACCAGCTACGGTTGTGGAGTTGTGGACCACTGACGAATAGAGAGAGTAGCGGCGGTTGTGTAGGCTTGTGCGATTAGGCTTGGTCGCTGAGCACACAGGCTTCGTGAGGAAGAGACAATCGCAGGGTAGTGGCCAACGATAGCAACACGTGAGGCGGTGAGGGAGAGACGATGGTGGTTGGAGTTGGGCTGGGAGATGTGAGAGACAAAAAGGAGGGAGAGAGAGAGAAAAACCAAAAAAAAAAAAGAAGGGAAAACGCAGGGGCAAGGAGCATAGTTAACTTTTTTGTTTTTGTTTTGCAAAAAGGTTCTTCAATTTTCTGAAGTTTATATTACCGGCCGGTACAAGGGAGCCAGGTTCGTACCATTTTTCAGCCGATATGTACGAAACTCTTAACAGTGGTCTTAACAATCCCTCCGCAAAATACGCAGAAAGTGGTCATCAAATAGCCTCCACGACTACTAAACAGCTTCAACACATTAGAACGCCTAGTTCATGTTTGGTTTGTTCAACTTCAATGCATTTGGCTATGTTGATTGATTAGCATTCGTCAATGGCATGAATTAAAAACAAACCCTTCCTCTGTTCTCTCTAACCACTGAGGTCGCAAGCAAACAACTTGGGCCTAACCAAACGGCAAAACTTGCTTGGTTTCCACAAAGAGACCCCTGATCCCACTGATTGGCCGACACCTTTAAGTATGGATGGACTAAATTAGAATCAACAATAAATGTTTTTGAATCAGATAGTGACAGCAAGTTGGTGCTGTCAAATGAGGACTTCAGTTCTATCATTCACAAGAGTTGAGCACTGGAGGAGAACGAATATACAGTTGAGAATGAAAATTAATCAAACATCATCTCCATCACTTCCACCAATATGAGGTTCATGATTGATGCAATAATTGCTTCCATCAGGACCAGACACCTTAAACCTGCTCAGAATAAAAAACCATTTATCTTACTCCTGAATGATACCAATCCAGAATCATGATTTTCTCCAAAGAAAAAAAAAACAAGTGCATTACTGACCGCTCAAGAACAGATTTTCCTTCTTTGTACTTCTGGCTCTTTTCATGAGCAGTTTCCTGCAGGAACCATCTAATTAGCTAGAGGTAAAAACAAAAGCTTTCATAAACAAGAATTTTATAACCTAATTATCTTACATATTTCCACCCCACAATTGATCCACACCCAACACAAAATATATCAGCAACTGTATGCATCCCAGTGATCATCATTCTCTCTTCTAGTTTTCCCATAGAGGTGTTCACTCTGTCAAACAAGGGAAGATAGTTCAACAAACTTAAGTAACAAGGGGTCCAAAATCCAAGTTGACTTGTATAAATGTTTGGCTAACAGACAACCAATTTCTACTTTCTAATCAGTAGACCATGTAACCAAAGAAAAATATGATATGCTCAGTTATCCACACTCATCATTTTTCTCCTGCTGGGTCGTCAGATACATGAAGGGATATAATGCCACAGAGAGAATAACGATTGGATGTAAGTTATTCCTTTTTGTCTTCATGGATAGATGTTTATGTTGTAACAAAATGAAATGAGAATTTACTAGAGCAGAAGAACTACCAACATGAACAAGTAAAGCATGAGCATCATGTAATCAACTTGGAACATGTGGAGCGCTACAAAATTGTAGAAAATTAAAGGTGTTAACCAAAGTTTAATTCCTCAAAAGGCACCATTCCAATTTCTTCTTATGACCCATCTTGGTACAAAATCCCTGTCCCATATCAAATTCCCGTGAAAGCCATGTCAATTTCAAATGTAAACTGATAAAATTATCTAAAGAATAGATAAAATTGCTTGTGAAAAAACTATCAGATCAACATAGTATTAGAGTATCTGCACCTTTAGCCGTATTAGAGTTGTTAGTTGTATATACCATGGAGTCTAGACATTACTGTTGACATGATAGAAAGGACTACTCAAGCCAAGAAATACTTACACCTTACTGAAGAGATAAGCTTTTCCATGCCTACAATGGAAAGACTGAACAAAGAACACATGAAAAAAAGGAAGTCATAATATGATGAGTATGGAAATCCAAGCATCATAGAGTCTGTTACAACACACGAAGCCTACATCTTCATAGCACATTACTCACAGCAACACATGAACATGCACGATGTAGAGATTATAGTGCATTACAAAAAAATGAAGATTAGATAAGTTCAAAATGCATTACAAGAAAAAGCGACCACATTGGCATGAACAGAGGTTCATGCATGTTGAAGAACCAAGAGATAGTAGTATCTGTATTACACATGAACTAATACATGATAAACTATGTTTATAAGCAAAAAATGTGATGCTGACACTTACGGATAAAGAATAAACAACTATCATCCCAGTAAGCGTTATAACTTGACTCATCAAAGCATCTCAAAATAAGTCAATATTTCAGCCCAATCATTGTAGTCTAACCTCTAACATATAGTAGGGGAAGGATAAAACACAAAACTTTGTACCTACAATCACAAGGTAAAGAATGCTCCACCATCATCAAACACAAAACAACCCCAAAAGGAAGCAAACAGAAAGACGAGCATTCACCAACCACAGTAAGCTATAAAACTAATAATAGATAAAAAAAAATAACAAAAAATATAATCTACCAATTGAAATAAGTGAGATTCTAATAAACATTCATGTTATGTCTATTAATTCCATATCTGCCCAATGGATATAATATGCTCGAGGTACAATTATTCATACATTAGACAATTGAGAACTACCATTTGACCTAAAGCATACTTTTCAATTGATGGTCTCGTAAAGAAAGTGTTGTGAAATTACAAACACTGATCAAAAACATCCTCAATGAAATAACACTTGACAAAATTCTCCATCCAGTCACCCTAAAGTAAAATTTATGCATGACCATATCAAATTCCATAGTCAACTCACATCAAAACAGCAATCACCAAAGAACAAAAAAACAAACAACACCCAGATGAGAATTCCACCGGATTATCATAAAAAACTGCAGAAACCATTAATCATAGGGCACCCAAAAGGACCTTGGAGACAATATCTTCAGAAAGAGCAAGATGGGTTTTACAGTGCTTGCAACTATAGACCTTCCCTTCCAGATTCACCACAAACAGCTTCCCCATTTCCTCCCAAAAAGATCCTCACACCAAATCCTGTATCAAACATATAACAGCGATGAAAATCAAAACACATATTGCCCAGATATGTCTATGATAACAAGCAATTGCAAACCTTAAGAATCGTTTGATAGATTACGTTACCTCTTACGTTTCTCGTACTCCGCTTCTAGTATTGTTTTTCTTCTTGTTGTTGCTGCTGCATGGAATGTAAGAAATTTGAGCCGAGAAGCTATCAAACATTTCCAAATTATATTTCCATTTTTCTGCTAAAGTGGAACCTGACAAGACGTGTATTCTACAGGGTCTTTCCTATTTCTTTCCATTTTTTCCTGTAATCCAATTCGGTTTATAAAAATATAAATAATATATACTGTTGGATTATAGAAAATTGAACAAAAGAATATACATATATAATATAAACACGGAAACAAAAAGGCGTTTTCAGGAAATATACATAAAAAAAAGCGGCCCGACTAATTCCCACGGCACCGTTTTTGTTTTATTTTGATTGGCGAATGGCGATGGCCAGTGTGGGATATGTGATGAATAATCCTTGTAGCATCAGATTATAATTAAATTTCATTTAAATTAATATAATAATCATTTCTTAATAATATGGTTATATAATATTCTAATCATATATCGCTTATTTTATTATATTATTTATTATCTATTATTAACTTAATTTATATCAAATTAGTATATCTAATAATTTGAGACAACCAAAAGAGATTAAGTTTTAAATACAAATTATTCTTAATAAATTTTAATTTATTATAAATTCTAATTAAATTAAGCAAATTATTTATTATAAATTTATATTTAAATATGAAATTTAAATTCAAGTAAAGCATATAAATTTTGAAATAAAAGCTTTCACGCTACTTGATAAATTGTAATTATTTTCTTTCAAATTAATAAAAAATAGAAATAGAAATATGTGTGTGTGTGTGTGAGAGAGAGAGAGAGATAATAAGTTCAACTTTTTTATACTTTTATATTAAAACATAAAAAAAAAGTTTTCAAATTTTTCTTTATTATAGAGATGCATATGATAGCTATAGATATAAGGAAATAAATTAATATATTATGAACACAAAAGACTCATTTTGAAAAGTCCATTACATAATGCATTAATATAGACAATAATTATTGAAATATGTGATTTTTAATTGTTATGATAAGAGTTTAATATTTATTAAATTTAATCATAACAATTTAAAATTTTTTAATCATAGAATATATGCATTTGATAGATATAATATTTTTGGTAAATACATATAAAAATATTTTTATGTCATATATGTTAACTTTTTGACAAATTAACATTTTCTCAAAACATAATGTACCAAACATGTATGTTTTTATAATGGTTTATTTTTATCATCTTTTAAATATTTAAATATTATGATTAATAAAAGGTTTCTTCTTTTTAATTTTTTAAAATAATTTATGCAATGTTAATATTATTTATATACGTGTTGTGTAGATATGAAAGTTTAAATGCATTGTGTTCATACTGATTTATTTTAATATGTACATATATAGAAACAAATATTTTTATCTAAATATTACCAATATATATGTATTTATGAATACAAGAAACATACAATTAATAAGACATTAAATTGTGAAGGTTCTTTTTATAGAATTATAAAATAAATATAAATTAACATAAAAAGTGTGTTTTGAGTTAAATTCATTACTTAAAATACATATAAACTTTTTTTAATTTTATATTATGTGATAATTATTAAAATAAAAGTTTAATGTTTTACGATTTATTTTTGACATGTGATATGGTTAATGCAACCGTTTTGAAAATGTAAAGAAATAAATATAAATGAAACTAATTGATTTTTTTATCATTAAATATTATGTTATTGGGATGGTAAGAATTTTTTTATATTTATTTATTAAATGAAAATATTTAATAATAAAAATAAAATAGAAAATTTAAATAAAGAATTATATATTTACTAGTTTTAAATTATTATTAAAATAAAATAAATTGAATTCATTATTTTTTTATTAATTATTAATTAGAAAAGTTACATATGTGATACTGAATATACATAAATTTCCACATAGTTAAAATTTACTAACAATTAATCATCTTTAATTTTTGTAAATTAATCTCATTTTTTAAGTAAACATTTATTATATTAAAAAAAAGTGTAATTACATTCATCAATATAGATTTCCAATTAATTAGTGATACCTTGTACTTGTATAAAGAAGTTGGGAATATCCCATGTTATTGAATGGTACTTACAAAATACAAATATTTCAGTTAAATGAGCATTTTAAGCACGTATATATTTATTCCTCTTTGCATTTAAATACTTGCGTTTCCACTTTCACCCTCAAAAATAGTGAATTTGTATACGGAGAATTATTATCTATTTTAATAACAAGTGGCATACATGTTTTCATGTAAATTTATTTTTCCTAATTTTGATTGAAAAACAAAAATAAAATACACCCGATATAAATACTAAATATAGACTAATTAAATCTTAATAATATAATAATTATTTGCACCAATTAAAGTCAACATAAATAAATAATTTAAAATAATTACAATAAACTAATAGGGTCTGTTTGGTTGAGCTGATAAACTGATAGTTGATTATAAACACCTTTAGTAACTTATTGAAACAGGAGCTGTTTGGAGCTTGAACAGTTATCAGGAACTGTTTGATGTCTTTTATCAAAAAGTTATTAGTTAAATCAAGAACTGTTTGGTTCTATAAACAGGAACTCTTCCTAAATGCTAAAATAAACAGGCTCTTAATTATGCTAGAATTAATAAATTTGACACAATTATAGTTAATACAAATTGCGATAACCATCGGATAGAAAGTGTTGAATTAATCAAAAGTCGGTGAAACGTTAACTTAAGTTCAACAGGAACTCCAAGTCCCAAGAATTTTCAACCAATCCAATATTATTTAATCGAGTACAGCACACGGAGAGGCAGGCCTAGCCTAACAGTCTATTTAACTTCAACCCATCCATCGCCATCTATGCTTAAATTGCGTAAGCATATTTGTAAGGAGTTAAATCGTTGGGAATTATGTTGAGATTATGACTGGACTGGAGCAAGTAGCTTTAAAATGCGTATCGACATATCAACTACTTTGCTTTAATCAAACAGGAAACTTGCATGTTGACCAATATCTCTTTACATAGCATTGAAGAAGATTTATCTAGGTCAATTGTTGAAGGAAGCCACAAAGCTAATGGGACCCCACCCTTCCCACTAAAAGCAGCTTCAAGGCCAAAAATGAGGAAGGCCACCATAGCAAGCCTAGCATGCTTCATCTCTACCAATTCAAGATTCTCCATCTTTTCATGATCCGAGGCTAAGCCAAGAGGATCAAAGTAGCCTCCAGGGTAAATCCTCTTCTCAGGATCAAGTTCAGCATTTCTTTGGAACTCTTATGTATCCAATAACATCCATATCAATGTTGTCAATGAAAAAGGGAGAGGTTGGCCGAGGTAGGATGAGCCCTCAACTAGTTCCACCTGAAATAATAAACAATCAATTAAGCAACCAGTATCATCATCAAGTTCAAGTTGTCGAAAGAAGACGCGACCAACAATTTGTTGGGGCCGGAATCAGCTTCAAACACAGCTCTCCTCACTGTCCTCTTTCTTCTATTGGAGGGAGCAAGAACGTCACACCTACTATACAATACTGTTATTAATACTACATCCACATACAGTAAAGATTTGACCAATAAATCTTCTAATACCAATGGTCCAGTCTTCATTGTCGTCTTTTGCATTACAAACTCTTTCCTTCTTAAAGACGAGGCAGAAGGCATGTACCAGAAAGTTTTTCTCACAAAAAAGAAAAGACGAGGTCATAGAAAGTATATGATCCGTGGAAGGATTTCCGTGATAAAAATTTTGGGAGGTTCTGATGGTTGATAAATGATAAAATTATTTACCAACGAGAGCAAAGAGGCAAAATAATCAAGTTATGTTAGATTAGAAATTGTTAACACTCGGTTTTAATTTCTCTCTCTTTAGCACTCGGTTAATTCGAAAGGGGTGAAATGTTCATAAGAAAAGGGAGAGCCAAGAC
>JANIMX020000481.1:2558075-2571517 GCA_024582655.2 Erythroxylum kunthianum
AAAAGAGAGGAAGAAAAGCTAACTTTGGTTCCTTAGCTTCATACGAAAATGTAGAGAAATTAATGAAAGAAACCAACTTTTGCTTGCATTTGGGAGACATATACGATGCACACACTTCTCCTTATCTTTTGCTTCATTTTCTTTATTTAATGATCATTAAAGCTTGCTTTTGGTCTAACTTTGGAGACACCAACGATAGACTCTTCTCTGAGCCTTCTTCTTACTTTGTTTTACTCTTGTTTTGTCTTATTCTCCATAAATATCCATTAAATGCTCATTAATGCACCAATTTTATGATATCCTATCAACATCTTACACATGATATAGTATATACATACATTATACTTACTCATTTACATATATTTCATACTTATATGTGTACCTATACATGTATACAAGACATTGGGATGGTCCGACGATACTGGAGTCGGTTCAACCGGGTCCCGGGTATAAAAAAATTTCGAAATTTATTTCAGCAATTTCGACGCTACAAATCCACCGGGACTTATTATAAATTCATCTGAATCCATCAAATTTATTTTCTCTCCAAATTATGAATTTCTATCAAAACCTATTTTTCGCTTATTTTTCCGATCGATAATTTAGTATCCATAGGACTTATCCACATACACTATTCATTTGATTTACCACATATCTCCATATATCGAAAGCTACAACATATCTATCCATGCGTCGGAAATTAATAGATTTGAGGTTTTACAGTTTAGGATTTCTTTATAACTTATTAACCAAGTGGAGCCTAAAAATTTATAGTACAAAATTACGGAAACAATTCAGTTATATATTTAGATTAGATTGGGGTCTAAAAGGCATTGGACCTTCACTAGCAATTCTTCAATTCTGTCAAAAATTGTGCCGTCGACAAAATATTTTTATGCGATTTTTTCATACTTGACGATCATTTCATGTTCAATGTCCTAGTTTGACTCAAAGTATAATAGGTATGTGATGTGACGAACTAGGAGGGGAAAGCTGGAGCATGTTGGGCTACAATAGCCCACCATATCCTTTTCCTCCCAACCCAAAAGAAATCCCAAGTAACATCTACTAATTTCTCCCATATTTTATTTTAGAAAGCGAATTCTTGAACCCTTTGGTGAAATATCCGACTTTTCAGAAAAGAAACAAAAGACGGTACCCTTTTTGTTGTCGTGGCAAATATCTGTGCCAAGCCAAGCCAATTGAATCTCAACATAAGATATTTCTCAAAAGAGCCAATTTATTTCGCACATAAAGCGCGTGCACACCACCCCATTACCTTCAACACACTTCTCGCTGTGTTTATAGAATAGATGTTCGATTGGAAAGTGATGTGAACAATCAATCATACGACCACATTGAGCTCAGCCGCCTAATCCAGCATGGAAGACGGCAAACGTGGAGAAGTACCGTTTAACGACGACCCAACAACAGAGGGAGACACGGAGGTTTGGAAGACTTTCAACAACAGATTTCAGGAGGTACAGTCGGTGTTGGACAGAAACCGAGCGTTGATTCAGCAAGTTAACGAGAATCACCAGTCTAAGATTCCCGACAACATGGTCAAGAACGTTGCCTTGATTCAAGAAATTAACGGCAACATCTCAAAGGTTCTCTCGCTTTACTCTGATCTGTCCACCAATTTCTTCTCGGCCTGTCATCAACACCGTAACAACCACCCTGACGGTGACGGTGACGCCTAAGCGTGATTCTTTTTCTTTTCCTTTACCGTCCAATAAAAATTTTGATTTTTCTGTATTATTGGGAAAGTAATTTACGGATTAGGATAATGTCGGAACCGCACTAGGCGTTGTGTTTCTGTATTATAACAGAATATGGTGCTCTATTTGTTAGTATTCTGCGCTGTTTTAAAATAAAATTATAACAAAATCATAATTATGATATTTAAGGCATGTGCTGCAGATATATTATATTGGAAAGTTCAGTTAGATGAAGATGTAGTGAATTCAACCAGAAGATAGAATCACAAGGGCATTTCACCACTGCCCTAAACAATTACTTTACTTTTGGGTATTCCATTCTGACTCCCCTCAGCTTCAATCTTAGACACAACTTCCATGCCAGAAAGCACCTTGCCAAACACAACGTGATGTCCATCCAACCTATGGAAAAAAGAAAAAAAAAAAAAAAAAAAAAGAAGAACCAGAAACAGCAAACCCTTCTATGTTATTTGGCAAACACTTTTGTGCTTCCATGCCAATCAGAGCAGTATTCGGTGTAAATTCATGAGAAATTTACCACCCAAAAAAAAAAACAATAAACTTACCAGCCAGTCTTAATGGTTGTAATGAAGAATTGCGAGCCATTGGTGTCTGGCCCAGCATTAGCCATTGACAATAGCCCTGTAAGATATTGTCCATGCACCTCAGCATGAAAGCTTAGATCACTTGAAGACTAGCTATTAGCTATTATCAGCTGTGCTCCTCGATCAAATATGAGTTGAGGGCTTCCAACATACCTGCTTCAGTGTGCTTCAGCTGGAAGCTCTCATCAGCAAACTTTGCGCCATATATTGATTCTCCCCCTCTGCCATCCCCACGAGTAAAATCGCCACCCTGAATCATGAAGCTAGGGATAATCCTGTGAAATGAGCTCCCCTTGTAAAAGAGAGGTTTCCCACTCTCACCAATCCCTTTTTCCCCTATAAAGGACAGGTTTATAACATGCACAATGTTACAATACAGAAGTTGAAAAAATCATGAATTCTTTCATAAATTCCCTGATAGTAACGTTGGGAATGATATCACAACGAAAAGATAACACAGTAAATGGAGAACAGAAAGCTTTCAAGTTTATTATGGAATAGTTAGGTTTGACAGAACCCATTTCACCAATCTACCTATACCATGCATATAATGGCTTTCCAAAGGAAAAGCACCTGACTAAATAGGTCCCTAGTCAAACAATAAATTTGCAGATCCAAAAATGTAAAAATGATGTTGCAGGTAGATTTCATGTCAAACAAATTGATCTTAAGGGAACTAAATGATTTGAGTTCATATATAATTGGAAAGCAATTAGACATAAACAGGGAGGAAAAAGTTAGTTGGCTACCCGTGCAAAGCGCTCGAAAGTTTTCTGCACACAAAAGCATATCATTTCATTTAAGTGAACAGTTTTCCAGAAAACAAAAAAAAAAAAACAAATCTCAACACACAACACCCATTTCCTCAATGCACTTACCTACGGTCTTAGGAACTACTTTCCCGAAAAGCCCCATCACGATGCGACCTGGAAGTTTAACAAGTCATTAATAACTACAATTCCATGGAGGACTGCGAATTTAGGCACAAGTATACCTGTGAGCTTGCCACCGATCTCAATGTCGAAGAAAACTTTGTGGGTCACTGTTTCCAAATCATCATCAGAATTCTCTACCTAACAACAAAGAATATCACATTCCCAACAAAATTTTACAACTTGGAGTGACCTTTAAATGACTACGTAGTATCACAAGAGCAATACCTGTTTGATTTTATAAGTAACAACCTCAGACTTTGAAGAGACTCTAGCATCGCTCATCGGACTCTGCTTATCGAAAATTAAATTTAAAAACTAGACATACCAAGTTTTATAGTTGAACGAAATTAAAAGGAGAAAACCTGGATAATAGCTAGGGTTCCAAAGACAACCAGAATCCATAAAAGACCGATCAAAACCAGCTTTGCTGGGGTCGCCATCTTTCAATTTGGTAGATACTTCAATATTAATGTAAGGTTAAGTGGAAATTTGGATTCGAAGATTACTAGTCCATCATGATGACGATCTGACGGCTCAGGACTAGGGTTATTAGAACCACCTGGCTCTGGTCTTCAGTCTTGGGAAGCAGGCAATTCAATTTTAAAAAAGAAAACGTATAATAGCCGTGAAATTTAAATTCCGCTGGCAAGGCAGATTAATAGGTTATTAACAAATAACAAACTAATTGATTATGAATTTGAATCTTCTAAATGCTAAAAACAGATTAGCACTAAAATTAAAAACAAATATTTATAAATATTTTGATATTTTTTTAACCCAAACTGTTTGATCTTTGATGGCTTAACTGGAGGGAGGGATGTCTGGTCTTGTCTACTTCTTGTTTCGCTCAAGTGGAAAACAAAAATAAAGGGAAACCAAATAGCCATAGCCCGAGGTGGTCGTTTCGTTTGGTCTCCAGCTCAGAGCTTCCAACGATAAACCATCAAATTCTCTCCTGTTTTCTAGCATTCCCAATGTCTCTCTCTGTCCACATTTCTTACAATCTCTCTTCTTTTCTCTCACTTCCCAAATCCCTTGCAACACACAAAAAAAAAAAGAAGAAAAAGGTCATAGCTACGTAGGTTCGGAGATAGACAATGGGGAGCGACAAGAAGAAGAAGCAAGACGATGAGAGTGGGAGCTACAATTACAAAATGTTTAATCTCTTCAACAGAAAGTTCAAGATTACGGAGGCCGAGCCTCCAAAAGACGTGAAAGAAACATTCCGGAAATATTGCGATGGAGGAGGACACATGACTGCACATCAGCTGCTCCAGTTCTTGGTGGAGTCTCAGGAAGAGGAGCACCATAAATTGGAAGAAGTAGAGAGAATAGTTGATGAAGTTATTCATCGGAGGCACCATATTACCAGATGCGTCAGACATGGTCTTAATCTTGATGATTTTTTCCATTACTTGCTTCACGATGATCTTAATGGACCAATCATTCCTCAGGTCACATTTCTCTTCCTCTTTATGCTTACTTTTTAAACATCTTTTGCAACGTTATGGGATGACTTATTGAATTGAATCGATCGTGTAAGTTTAGTTTTTATCAACTTAGGAAATGGGATTGGATAGAGGCTGTGGTTTGTTAATTTGGAGAAAACAGTGTTGCAGAGATCAACATTTTTTGTTTCTTTCTATACTTTTTAATGGCTTTTTTGATGAAGATCAACTCTTCTCTTCTAAATTTGCGTAATTTTTGCTATTACAAAAGAAGGTTAATGATATGCTCTTCATTTTTAACCGGTGGGTTTTAGTTATGAGTTTCAATTTTATTGGAATTGGTTAGAATATATGGTATCATTAATTATGTAAGAGCAAAACGGTAATCTCTTCGCTTGTAAACTTTTGATGTTGAATACATATATTGCGCATCTCTTTTTCTTTTTTCTTCTCTTCGATAGCTTTTACTGTAAAGCTATACAGAGTTTAGAAGAATGTGAGCCCATAGAGTTGGGTGGTTGCCAATCTCTCACGGGCAAGAACTGAAGTGAAGGCTTCCTTGAGTTTTACATCTACCATTATTTGGGTGTGAATAATGTCTCTGAAAGTTAGTTCATGTTTTTTGGACTAGGATATAGTGTGATGTCAATAACACACTGTTAACCATGCTTATTGTTGACAAATAATGCATTGTATGATGTCTCTCTGATTGACTTTCAAACGTGCTGCTCACCTATCTCCTTGCTGAAAGTTTCTCTATTCAAAAGCTTTAAAAATTTGTGCATTATATGTTTTCTCTTTTTTGCGCTTGACAAAATTGTATGTTACTCCAGGTGCACCAGGATATGACTGCTCCATTGTCACATTATTTCATTTATACAGGACATAATTCTTATCTAACTGGGAACCAACTAAGCAGTGACTGTAGTGAGGTACCGATCATTAAGGCTTTGCAAAGAGGTGTACGAGTAATTGAATTAGATCTATGGCCAAGTTCAACAAAAGATGAGATCCATGTCCTTCATGGAAGGTATGGACTAACATTATCATGACGTGATTACCACACATTTGTTACTTGGTTGTAATATTTTTCTTTTTCAATCCTGTTGATAACAGGTAGTAAATAGCATAACAAAAAGACTTCTTTGAGTTCTCAGATCCCATAGACATGCATATATGACTACTAGAATTTGAAAGCTGCAAGGCTTCTCTATAATACATGGTAGTTCATCCTCACGGTTTATTTTCTTTTTGGGTTTGATTGAAGGCATAAATAACAAAAACCTTTAATATCCTTGTACGTTCTCAATACTGAATCGATATGCAAAAGAAATAACTGAAACTATGAGAAAGGTGATATGTGGAATTGTTTCTGCAATGGAAGCAGAGTTTTTCTTGGTTATCTTAGTATAATCCCATTCATTCATGCATTTATGATGGTTATATATATATATATATATATCTGCTTTGTTGTATCTACAACTTTTATCATTTATAGTTACTCCTGTGACGGCACATTGGCCATGATGCAGGACCCTCACCACGCCAGTGTCTCTCATCAAATGTCTCAAGTCCATAAGAGACTATGCTTTTTTTAGTTCTCCATACCCTGTTATTATAACTTTAGAAGACCATCTCACTCCAGACCTTCAGGCTAAAGTTGCAGAGGTCAGCTTCGAGTTTCTTTTAAGAACTTATATTTTCCTTGAAGCAGGCACTTTGATTTCTATTCATTTATGCCAGATATTTTTTCATGTAGATGGTTACTCAAACATTTGGAGACATGCTGTATTATCCTGAAGAAGATAGCTTAGTACAATTTCCCTCACCAGAGTCACTCAAACATCGAATAATAATTTCAACAAAACCTCCTAAAGAGTACCTTGAATCCAGTGGTATCAAGCAAAAGGGAACGCTCTCACCAACTGGGAGAAATTCCTCAGATGAAGAAGAGGAGGCATCAGAGACACCTCAAGCGACAGGGACACCAGAAAACAATGCAGAACCAGAAGCTGATGATGGGGTAAACAAGAGAGATGTGTTACTTTGTTAGATCTTTGACTTCTAATGTGCTCATTTAAAATTGCGACAAATGTCAGACTGGCAGTGACCAAGAAGATGATGACTTAAATGAAGATGTCAATAAATCAGGACGTCATGGATCACTTGAATACAAGCGTTTGATAACAATCCATGCTGGGAAACCAAAAGGTGCAATGAAAGATTCATTGCATGTTGCAGCTGATAAGGTTAGACGTCTCAGTTTGAGTGAACAGGAACTTGAAAAGGCTGCTGCATCTAATGGGATTGATTTAGTGAGGTGGCTATTCAGATCATTGTTGATTGATACTTGAAAGAGGTTTCATTGCTAGTCTGAAACTCAAAAGCTAATCTTTGATGTGGATATGTACTGTTTCATTTTGTAGGTTCACACAGGAGAATATTCTGAGAGTGTATCCTAAAGGGACGCGAATCACCTCCTCTAATTATAAACCTCATATTGGGTGGATGCATGGTGCTCAGATGATTGCATTTAATATGCAGGTTTGCACCAAAAATTCAGCATTAATTAAGGACCTTCTATTCATTAAGAAGCCTCTCCAAAATTAAGAGGCTACATGTCACACTTGGTATGAATACTTATGAATTCTGATTCCTTTTGTCTTAGCTGCTTGACAATCCCCATTTTGTGATAGTCATTCATAAACTTCCTTTGTAATCCGGAAGTCAGGTTTCCTATACCTTTCAGATCACAGGTTTAGGATTCCTCCAAATAAGATTCATACTAATATTCAAGATTTTCCTTTTAACAGGGGTATGGCAAATCACTTTGGTTAATGCATGGAATGTTCAGGGCCAATGGAGGGTGTGGTTATGTGAAAAAACCAGGGTTTTTGATGCATAAAGGTCCAAACAACGAGGTATTTGATCCTAAAAAGGCTTTACCCACAAAAACAAGGTTAAAGGTGAGCATATTTGTTTATCTCGAGTTCCTTTTTCCTTGTCTACAATTGACTTCATCTGACAGTTCTTGTGTTAATTTATAGGTAAGAGTATACTTGGGTGATGGCTGGCGCTTGGATTTCAGCCACACACACTTTGACTCATACTCACCTCCCGACTTCTACACGAAGGTTGGTTGGACTGATCTAACATCAAAATTTTGTTACCAAGCCTCATGAGAATACAATCATAACAAAAGCGTAAAATTATTCCTTGTAAATATATTTTGGTGAATCTGCTTGTCTTTCATTAGTCCAACTCTAATATCGCGTATATATTGTTAGCAAATAATCACCAAATTCATGTAGACACACATTAGAGAGAAGATAGAACATGAAATTCTACATGGTTTGGCCAACCTGAAACTTTATTCACAAACATTCTCTTTTCAGCAAAGAGTAATGTGGCTGAAATTTGTACGTAGGGTTTCTCCTTTTATAATTTGAACTAAGGAATATCTAGAAAACCTTTAGATCGTTGTACCATGCCCCCTCCCTTTTTCAGGAGCATCAGTGATAAAATATACTCTGCATTGAAATGTGAGAGAACAGTATAGTTCTATACTACGGAACAGAAAGAAAGCCAAGCTTTGTGTGATGCTCCTCTTGCTGTAGAATAAGATATAGAACTGTTTCTTTCCAGTGATTGGAGCAACGTTGAGCGAAAGCTATTCATTTCCTTTCCTGTGTTTCTGAAAAAGGTTGCTATGAATAACAACAATAAAAAGAGCACTAAAGTTGTGAAAGTTTTCAACTTCTCTTGCATAGATACAGTATGCCTGTGCTGTTGCATTTGTAGGCATGCAGGTTTCTCATTTATGGTTTTGAAAGTAATCATACCTATCTCTGCATACTAACCAAGGCATATGTCAGCTTTACATTGTTGGTGTACCAGGTGATGCTGCCTCAAAGAAAACAAAAATACTGGAAGACAACTGGTATCCAGCTTGGAATGAGGAATTCACATTCGATTTAACTGTTCCTGAGCTGGCCTTGCTTCGGATTGAAGTTCAAGAATATGATATGTCTGAGAAAGATGACTTTGGTGGGCAAACATGTTTGCCTGTTGCAGACCTAAGACCAGGAATTCGTTCGGTTCCTCTTTATGACAAGAAGGGGGAGAAACTTAAAAATGTTAGGCTTCTAGTCCGCTTTGAGTTTGTATAACTTTTAGAGTATTGATCAAGCATTGCATGAGCCCCTGTACCTTATTATGCCTATTCTGTACTGTACACTTGGTGTTTTAGCTCACGAGGTAGGATGGTTTTGTGCTAGTGTTGTCCTGTAAAATGTGACGGGAAATGTTGAAAGTTGCAAGCAATTGTCTTGGTTCATTGACGCAGACATTGTAGCTGTTACAGTAAAAAGGTCGTGTTGGTAAGTGTTAAAATGTCACCTGCTGCCTCAGGCAATTTTCTTTGTTACATTGGTGGGAAGCATTAGTTTAAAATTTTGTAAGTAGGAATCAAAGGACGAGCATTTGTGCCCTTTGGAACGTGGAGTACTCTAATAGTTAATATGAGACAATGTTATGAATATCCTATTAGTATTGGTACTGGATTTGGTTATTGTTCGGTGCTGTATCGAAATTAATAAATACTGTTTCGAATAATTTTTAAATTTTATAAAATAGTCTTTAAATATTTTTAAATTGTAAAATAGTCCCGTAATATATTTTACTATATAATTTATAATTATATATCAACCTTATCTTCAAAAGTCAATAATAAAATTTTGAAATAACAACCTATTTATTTTTATTAAAATTACTTTTCCACATATTTCACATATAAATATTAACTACAATTAATATGAAAAAGGTCATTTAATTATTATATAAATATAAAATTAAGAATAATACAAAGAACTTAAAATGTTATAATTTTATCATATAATAAATAATAATTACATCAAATAAAAAGAATAATAAATATCCATGACTCTTTAAGTATTACAATTTACAACAAAAGTTTGTGCCGAAGAAATAACCAATTAGAAGTGAAACCTAAATTGTTTTTACAATTATACTTATATTACATATATAGAATTTAACATATACACACATATAAGTTAAATTAAAAGAAGAAGATAAATAAAAACTTAGAACTTCATTCATTCAAATATTCGTTCAAATCGCATTGACTTAAATTCTCATTTGGTAGAAAATACTCATCATTAAGATGAGGCTCATTATCACCATCATTAAATTCATTGCATCAGATGACATGTTAATTTTTATTATTATCTAAGATTATCTTTCAGGTCACTCTCATCTATCAAACTCGGTTCCTCAAAAACTCAATCCACCAAAAGATCGATATGGTCAAGGCAAATTAGATCTACAGAACTACTTGTTCTATTAAGAGTCCTAGTAAACAAATAACATTAAATTATTAAGAAATTACAAAAAATTATATCCAACTTAATGATGATAATAACATATATTTCCCTAAGCTTTAAATTGTATCGAACAAAGACCAAGTTCTTCAATCTTTTGTTCTCTAATCTATTCATTTTCTTGGAATAGATTAATTTAAATGTACTTCAATTCCTTTCATACCTTGTTGCACTCACACATTGACTTAGAATTCGAATTGCAAACTTTTACAATTCTAAAACATCACTTTAAAATTAGTCTCATCAAGCAACTGTAAGACAACAAAAATAACATTATAAACAAAATAAAGTAATGATTAATTTTTAACGATTTAACAAAAGTGCAAAAAAATATATACCTAGATTAAGTTTGTCTCTTTAATGAATAGGCATAGGCATCTCAAAATCACTATAAACATCCTTATAAATCTTCAATTGTGAGCTTAAGAGATCTTGCATAATCTCATGGGCAACAATAGATGTAATAGTTATTAACATTCTCTTATTAACTTCAACTTTCTTTGTACAACTGGGTCTGAAATAGAAACTAGGATTCAAAAATTTCCTAACTGTAAACAATGTAAAGTAAAGTTGTCTTTGTCATCTCATCTTTCATTGATAACTACAAGATAAGGTATGTATAAAGAAGACCTATTTTTTATATTAGTCTTGATTGCTTCATTCGCCCTCTCTATGACTTCATAAAAATAACTCATTGTTACTTTATTATCATTATCAGCTAAACGAAGTACCATAAACAAAAACTCACAAACTCGAATGAAAAATTGACATTGGGGCCAAAATTTATTATATTTAAGTATAATTCTAGAAACCTTCAATCTAGTATTAAACATATCATGCTAAGATACAACTTACTTATCACTTGTAAACATTTGCCTTAATTCCTTCTTCATCATAATAAAACATTAAAGTGATAAAAAAAGTTGCAAATCTTGTAACAGTGGGACAATATAAATTCTTACCATTTGTAAAATCCTTTTTCATTAAACCTTTTTTGCTTTATGTACAGAATCATCAATAATAGAAAAATATCTAGCATCTTCTATATTTTTTAACATCATGTCATTGTAATGTGCAACACAATAAGTCCAATAAAAAGAATTATACCTACTTAGCAATCTTCTTCCAGCTGCTTTATAACCATAATCTTTCTTAGCAATGAACTGAACAATATTTTCTTGCCCAACTTTATTCACAACTTCATCAAATATCTAAAATAGAGTATCAACATTTTTAATAAGGCCATATGTATTAATAGATTTAAAAAATATGATCCCCTTTGTAGAATAAACTAAAAAATTAATAATAGTTTATTGTCTTCTATTTTTTCAACCGTCGTATATGATTGAACACCCATAAGTAGACAAAGTCATTCTTCTTTCATCCAAATAATTTTTTATTTTATAAACAGAGCTACTCAGGTGTTTATCTCCGTAGTCATCAATTGAAAGAGTTTTATATCTTGAACCGCAAGAGGCAATTACATCTACCATAAAGCTAATAATAATAAGATTGTGCAGCATTGAATGCTATATCTAAATCATACCACCATCTAGTCTACATTATGAGTAACTTCTCTAGATTATAAGACACTACAGATTGAAAGTTGAGCTCTAGGAGTTATTCGTGGTGTAAAAAAATTAGACATGTCTTTTTTCTTTTCCTAACATTAGGTGCAACATTCTCTTCTTATTAGGTAAGAATACTACCAACTTCAACATCTTCATTATCATCCTGTCCACTAACAAAAGAACTTTCAGTACCAATTTCGTAATTTAATCTTTGCCTTCTATCTTTCTCATGTTGATATTCTTCAAGCAAAGTCTTCATTTGTCATTTTACATAATGACTCACTTTTTTACAAGGCTCCACATCACTTGACCCCATCTAAATGCTTCTTTAATCTGATGATTCTTGCAAACAAATGGGATGGTTTTTCATTCCAGGAACCAATCAAGCACGAGCCCAACCTAGATTATTGAATCTTCCTAAAGTGGCTAAATTATCAGAAGTACTTGAACTTTCTTCTATTTATCAGTAAAAATAGAATAAATTTCAAGTACTCTTGTAAAAATAAATGAAGATATATATCAAAATTAACTTAATAACTTTATATTAAAATAATTTATGTAAAAATGAAGAAATAGATGAATAATAGTTTCTCAATAACTCATGTTTCTTTCTAAATTAAAACATGTTTCACTTTCACAATTATAACTCATTTTGTGTGATTACATAATTAAAACATAAGATCACAACTATAAACTATTTTTTTGTAAGTATGTAATTTTAAAATAAACTTGAAACTATAACCTATTTTGTATGATTATATAATTCAATCATAAACTTACAAGTTACAATAATAACTCATTTTGTGTTATTACTTATTACATTATTCAACTATAAACTCACATCTATAATTCAATTTGTTTAATCTCATAATTCAACCATAAAGTTACAAATATAACTCATTTTATGTGATTATATAATTTAAACATAAACTCACAACTATAACCTATTTTGTATAATTATGTGATTAAACCATAAACTCTTAACTATAACTTATTTTGTATGATTATTGATTAGTTGATTAAATAATCCAATTATAGACATAAACTCACAATTAGAACTCAATTTGTATAATTACTAATAATATAATTCAACCATAAATTAACTAATCCATTTTGATGATTACAAAATTCAATTTATTATATATAACCTAATTTATAATAAAGATTAAAGGCTAGCCTTTCATTCATTTTTTTTTTGAAAAATAACCTTTCATTCAAATTTCAATGTATTTTAATCTTAAATTTCAGACAAGAACACCTCAAATTTATAATCCAATTCCAAATTTCAAATAACAAATGAATAACCTCAAATTCATAATCTAATTCAAAATTATAGTTTCCAATCATCGCAGAAACACAACCAGTTCTAATTTCCAAACATCACTTTGTTAATTTTTATAAATGACACAAATTCAAACTTCCACAAGCACAATTCACAAGCCCACAAGACTACAATACAAACAATCACATTATCAATTATCACACATGGATCCACTAATATTGATTTTTTTCTTACAAAATGCAACATTGGTTTAAAACTCACAACACTGAAAATTTTCAACTCAACACAACACAAGAGACTGATGTGATGCGAAGGTGGAGGACCGGAGGTGGAGCCTGAAGGACGATTTGTGATGTGCTGCGAGACTCGAAGCTGAGGTGGAGCTTGGAGGATGGTCTGTTATGGGCGTCAGGACTTGGAGCTGGGACAGGTTGCGAGAGATTAGCGACGACAGGAAGGCGAAGTGACAACGAGGTGGTGG
>JANIMX020000481.1:3132918-3147330 GCA_024582655.2 Erythroxylum kunthianum
ACATGTTTCTTTACTAAATATGAAAACAAAAACAGAAAACCAAAAACAAAAATGGAAACAAACAGGCCCTTAGTTGATATTTGGTTGAGCTGATTGTGATAGCTGATAGTTGATTGAGCCCCAATAACCTCTTTAGTCCTGTTTGGTAAAGTACCCAATAAGTTGCTGATAGCTGATTGGGAGTCAATAAACTCCTGATTGGAAAAAGTTCCACTTTAAAGCTTTTTCTAATCAGCTAGTGCTGATTGTCTTTAATACTCTTTAAAATTTATTTTATGTGATAGATTGATTCCTAATTAATAGTTAACAATTAATCTACTATAAATTTTTTTGGAATATAAATTCATAAATGTTTTTTTGTTTATTTAATAAAGATTTTAAAATATAAAAATATTCAAATTAATATAAACATATTAATTTATATTTTAAGTTACGTAATTATTGAACAGTTGCATTATGTATACATAATTATCCATCATTGACAAAGTAAATTATTATTTAACCAAAAAATTTATTGTATTTATTTATTTTAATCTCTATATTTTATATGCATATGCATATTTTTTATATTTCTAAATCATGTATATATAAGTAAATTTACTCCAATTAGCTATTTCTGATCAGTCAATTTACCAAACAGTAATTCTTAATCAACTACCAGCTATCAACTATCATAATCAATTACCAGCTATCAACTAAGTTTGAAAAGCTCAACCAAACAGAACCTTAAGGTTTAAAAGGTTCAATCAATATTAGATTGTTATAAAATCGGCTAAATATTCAATAAAATTAAAAATTTGAAATATAATTAAAAAATTCTCCATATTTATTAAAAATTAAAAATTTAATTAAAATAGAGATTGGTAAATAAAAAACAATTATTTTTTTAATTTATAAAGTAGTTATTAAAATAAATTCAACGAAAAGTTGAAAGTCCAACTTATGGGTTTTTTAATTATTGGTAAAATTACAGTTGAATATAAAGTAAACCAGAGATTGAACATTGGAGAGCAGAGCGAGCGAGGGTTTTAAGCTGGTGGCGGCGATCGTAGGTTTTTCCATTGGAAATCGGAGTCAGTAGGCGTTTAAAGCACAGTCCACCGTTCCACTGCCGCCGCAGAATCAAGATGGGAAAGAGACGAGAGCGACACCAAAATCCGCAGCCTTTCCTCCCCGTCGACGATGTCGACGACGTAAGCTCTGTCCCGTCAACGAAGAAAAGACCCAAAGCACCCCAGCACCAGCAGAAACAAGAAAAGGTATAGTAGCAGACGACCAGAGAACTTCAATTTAATCTTTAATTCTCATCTACTTTGATTTTCTTTCTTTCTCTGGCAGATGATATCGTCGGGTATGAGCTCAAAGATCTTGAAGGAAGCGTTGATTCAACAAAAGGAGATTGAAGAGGAGTCGGAATTGAGCAAAAACAACGATCATTATAATGCCTTTTCAGCGGTCCAGAATGAGGAAGTCGCTGATGAGGAGAACATCGATGATTTTCGAGGATTCTCCGATGTTCAAAGTTTTGATGATGGTGGTTACGAAGTGAGTCTACTTCTACGCGTTTTCAAGTGTTTTTTTTAATTATATAAATCTTATTCTCTTGTTGCATGTTTAGGAGGTGATTAATGAAGAAGATTAGAAAATTTTGGAGGCATTCTTTTCCAAGGATGCGCCTCCTCTGCGCACACTTACAGACATTATTATTGAAAAAATAAAAAACCAAGATGCTAATATTTCTTCAGGTTTATATCTCATCAATCATTTTCTGTTCTTCCTTTTTAATCTATGAAGTCCCTGGATTTCAGTTGCGAATAAATTTATATAATGAACTGTTTCGGGTTAAACATGTTTTTTGTTTAAAATTTTTTCAGATTCTCGACCTCTGCCTAAATTGGATCAGTCTATCATAGATGTGTATAAGGGGTAAGCTTGTGGAATCTGTCACTGAAAAGTCTTCTAATTTATCCTCTTTAAAATAAGTTTGCAATTTCTTTCATATAACTTACAGTGTTGGCAAGTTTCTGAGTAACTATACTGCTGGAAAAATGCCCAAAGCTTTCAAACACATCCCTTCTATGCAACTTTGGGAGGATGTCTTATACTTGACTGAACCTGAGAATTGGTCGCCAAATGCCTTGTATCAAGCAACAAGGATCTTTGCTTCCAATTTTGGTGGTAAAAAGGCAGAGCGGTTCTATAGACTTGTTTTACTGCCCCGAATCAGGGATGATATTAAGAAGAATAAGAGACTCCATTTTGCTCTCTATCAAGCTGTAAAGAAATCTCTTTACAAACCTGCTGCATTTAACAAGGGAATTCTATTTCCCTTGTGTAAGGTATATATGAACATGAACTGCTCGTATGTAGTTCACTTAGAACTTCTCATTATAGGAACTTTCGTTACACCAAATTATTGATTACAAATGAAGGCCATATGTTAATGCAAGCTGCTATTCTACTATTTTATATAACATGGGGTGTAATACATGATCTATTATTTATGACCTGGTACTAGTATTAGGTACTCAGATTTTCTGATGTAAGATGGTTAGAGGATATATGTTGATTACTTGAAAAGAAGAAATGATTTTGAATATTTAGAATAGAAATTAGGGTTTAGAAAATATTGGGAAGATTTGATCTATTTTGATGTTAATAAGGTGAAAGAAATAGTTGGCTAGAATCCTAACTCCAACCAGTATTGGAACTCACTCAACGGCAAAATATCATTTTGTTGAATGAATCCCTATTTATATATTAGTGAAAAAGGTATATCTTGGCTTAAAATTTATGGTGTTTACTTTTTTCACTGATATTTTTTCTGAGATTTCAACTTTATATTTATTTATTGATTTTCTCATTTGCTTTAATTGTAGTCAGGGACGTGCTCTCTTAAAGAAGCTTTCATTCTTGGAAGTATCATGCGAAAGGTCTCCATTCCTATGCTTCATTCAAGGTATCCTAAACAACTTCAATTTGTGTCACATCCTTGAGCATAAAAATTTAGTTACCAACTTCATAATTTTTAGGTGCCCTTGTTCCTGTTTCTTTTCATGTCATTGCGATCAATGATTTTCTCAGTAGTCTGTAAAAAACATTATAGTTGATATTACGAGTTTTAAAAAAGGAAATGAGACCTCAATTTTGCAGTGAATTTTAGATCGATACTTTGTATAATTATTTTGATTTATTATGAAATTCAGGCCTGACACTGATAAGAGAAAAATTTTGTTAGAAACCTAAGGATATTCGTCTTCAAATCTAGCTGAAAATTTTGGAATTTCTATGCTTTCAAAATCTAGGTTTTTGAATCTAGGTGCTGACTGATCCATTGATCTAAATTCTGCTTCAGCACTGCTTCTAGCAACTACACTCTATTTTTTACATCTCCATGTGACTAAGTTGCCCCAAAGGAATGTACAATATCTAGATGTCGATCTTCTATTAGCAGTTGATCCTGCCTAGTCTGCATCAGTATAGACCTTCACTCCTCTACTTTCATTTTTTTTAAAAAGGCCCTTTGCAGGAGTGCCCTTTAAATATCGAAGGATTCTGTACACTGCTTCTAGATGCTCCTCGTATGGGGAATGCATAAATTGACTAACCATACTTATAGCAAAGGCAATATTAGGTCTTGTTTGAGACAAGTAGATTAGTCGCTCTGCCAATCTTTGGTACTTTCCTGTATCTACTGGGATTCCATCTTCAACATCTCCAAGTTTGACATTAGACTCTACTAGAGTATTTGAAGGCTTGCATTCACTCATCCCAGTCTCCTTTAAGAGATCTAAAATATACTTCTGTTGTGAAACCACAAGTCCCGTTTTTGATCTTGCTATTTCCATTCCAAGAAAATATATTAGCTGACCAAAGTCTTTAATTTCGAACTTCTTGGCTAGACTTAGCTTAAGTTTCCTCATTTCTACTATATCATCTCTAGTTAAAATTATATCATCCACATAGACAATTAGAACTGAAATTTTCTCTTTGATGGATCTCTTAGTGAACAAAGTATGATCATATTGTCCTCGACAATAACCTTGACCCTTTTCAAACTTTGTGAATTTTTCGAACCAGGCTTTAGGATACTGCTTAAGACCATACAAGGATTTTTTTAATTTGCATACCTTGGTTCCAAACTTTTTAGAGAATCCAAGGGGAGGCTCCATATATACTTCTTCATCTACATCTCCATTCAAGAAAGCATTCTTTACATCTAACTGATTTAAAGGATAGTCACGATTAACAACAATTGAAAGGAGGACTCGAATTGTGTTTAATTTTGCCATTGGTGAAAAATTCTCATGATAATCTATGCCATATATCTGGGTAAAGCCTTTAGAAACTGGCTGAGCCTTGTACCTCTTTAAGGATCCATTAGAATTGAATTTTAAAGTAAATACCCATTTACATGCAACAACCTTTTTTTCCAATTGGTGGATTGACTTCTTCCTAGGTAGCTATCTTTTCCAAGGCTTTCATCTCTTCATAACAACTTCTTTCCACTTAGGAACTTTTAAAGCCTCCGGAATACTGTGAGGAATAGGAAAACTAGATTCTTGTGAAATAAAGGTATAATACATGGGTGAAATATTTTTGTAAGACACAAAGTTGAAGAGAGGATGTTGTGTACAAGATCTAATACCTTTCCTAAGAGCTATAGGGAGATCAATTTGAGAAGAAGAGTTTAGCTTAGAATCACTTATAGGAATACTTTTAGGAACATGAATATTTGTGGAAACATCATGATAGATCTAACCTTTGGTTAGACTCATGAAGATGTTGCGGAATGGTGGCCTTCCATTTTTGTGCTAGGTGTTCCTTTGAATGTATAAGACCTTTGTACCATTTCTCATATATCTATGTTTTTAGTATTATCATTTTGTGATGGCATTGTTGTAGGTTGTTTATTAACTGATCCAACATTGTCAATATTTACTTCATTTGCTTCCAATAATTTTGTGGTCTTTTTGTGAATGATCATGAGAGGTATCACTTTGAACAAATGCAAACCTGAGATCTAAACCATATAAAAACTCATCTTCGCTGATATTTTCCTCCCCCTTACGATGGTAGTTATTATAGTATGAAGTACCTTCAAAGAAAGTAACATCCATAGACACAAACATTCTTCTTGAAATTGGATTAGAACATTTGTACCCCTTTTGATTAGTGGGATAACCTACAAATATGCATTTATGTGCTCTAGGATCTAGTTTTGAAAGTTTGGAATCATGAGTATGAACAAAAATAAGCTACCAAAATTTTCAAGGGAATTTCTGTAACGAGTCTATTAGTTGGAAAATACTCAGTAAAAACCTGAATTGGTGTTTTGTAGTTAGAGATCCGAGTTGGTAATCTGTTTATCAAGTAGGTGGTGGTTAGAAATGCTTCCCCCTAAACATATTTAGGAACCTTAATTTGAAGGCTCAATGCTCAACTATTTCAAGATGTTTGTTTTTTCTCTCAACTACCCTATTACATTATGGTGTATTATTACATGAGCTTTGATGAACTATTCCTTTGTCAGCAAAAAAAGTTCCCAACATATTGTTAAAGAATTCTTTCCTATTATCACTTCAAAATATTTTAATCTTACTCTAAAATTTTGTTTGAATCATGTTATAAAAGTATTTGAAGACTCTTTTAGCATCATATTTTTCTTATAAGAGAAAGACCCAAGTGACCCTAGTATGATCATCTTTAAATGTGGTAAACCAACATTTTCAAGACAATGTAGCAACCCCCAAACATCACTATGGATCATGGTAAATGTTTGTGAAGTTTTGTAAGGTTGTGGTGGGAAAAACACACGATGATGTTTTGCTAATTCACAAGACTCACACTGAAACATTGAAGGGTTTTTATTTATGAATAATTTTGAAAACAAATACTTTAAATAGTGAAAACTTGGATGGCTTAGTTGACAATGCCATAACATAACTTCATTATTACTAGAAATTGAAGTAGAATTGAAACAAGTTTGTTGGTCTTGCCTTTCAAAGGTTCGTCCTTTGTGAAAAACATAGAGGCCACTATTCTGTTAAACATCCCCAATCATCTTCTCGGACGTTAATTCCTAAAATTAACATTGAGATGACCAAAAAATTAGTCGACAATTATGATTAAGAGTAAGCTTGCTCATGGACAAGAGGTTATATGATAGGTTAGGAACATGAAGGACATCTTTGAGTTTTAGGGAAGGAGAGATAGGCACTGTTTCTTTTCTAGCAATTGAAGCAAAGCAACCATCAGTAATTTTGACCTTTTGATTTCCTGCACATGGAGTATATGACGAAAAAGTGCAGAATACTAGTCATGTGATTTGTGGCACCCAAATCTAATATCCAAGAGCCATTAATGTTGGTACAGGCCAAAGACATAGGGAAAGTATTACCTAATTGAGCTAGAGAACATGATGGATTAGGATTATTTTGAGATTTAAACATTTGGTGTAGATGTTCTATTTGTTCCTTAGTGAAAGGAAGAGATTTTGAAGATGAGTACTGCCCTGAATTAGAATTGCTCACTTGGAATGCTTTGACTTCTCCCCCCGTCTTGGTGTCATTGCTTGGTTTCTTTTTCTAAGTAACTGGTTTTTTGTTCAGCTTCTAGCAGGTTTCCCTGGTATGCCACGGTTTTTTACAATGGTCACACCAAGGCTTTTGTTTTCCATTGCGTTTTTCTCCTTTGCAGTCAACTCCTAGAGTCACAAGAGCTAAGCCTTCACTCTCTATTTTGGTTTCACCGGCATTCTTCAACATCACTTGTCTTCTTGCTTCTTCTCTTTGTACCTCTGAGAAGACTTCTCTTATGGTCGGTAAAGGATTTCTAACTAAAATACAGCCTCTAACTTCATCTAAATATCTATTTAGTCCAACCAAGAAGACAAATATGCATCCTCTTTCAACTTTCTTCTTGTACCGAACACTGTCACTTGGATTTACCAAGTTTTTTTCATCAAAAAAATTTAATTCCTACCATAAAAACATCATTTCATTATAATATGCTATTACATTTCTCTCAACTTGCTGCATTTTCCACATTCTGGTGTTTAATTCAAATAATTAAGAGTGGTTGTCTAGGTCTGAATATGTTTCCCTAACTGCTTCCCAAACATCACGAGCTGTTGGCATGAACATGAAGGGCTTTCCAATAGTTGGTTCCATAGAATTAATCAACCATGCAGTAACCACTGAGTTTGTCGAACGCCACTGTTGATATTGAGGGTCGTTTGCAGCTGGTTGTTCGACCTCACCATTTAAATATCCAAGCTTCCCTATGCCATCGATCACCAAACGTACAGATTGGGACCATTCAAGGTAGTTTTTGCCATTTAACTTATGAATGGTGATTTGGAGAGCGTTATCCAAGAGAGAAATCAGTGCAAGTATGCTACTTTCTCCTCTTGAAGTCGCCCCACTACTATCATCTGAATAAGTCGAACCAGAACCCATCATGGCTGCCTTGAAATTCATGATCTAATCCTACTACTCTAATACCATATTGACATAACTGAATACGAAAGCCAGAACTAAAGTTCTATAATTTTATTAATTTACTGATGCATCTTAAATAGAAAAAATATAGCCAATATAGAATCAGTATCCTAACTAAAATAGAGCCAACATATAATTAGTATTCTAACTACTTATCTCTACTAATCTACAACACCTTAACTACTTAGGTGCTGATTTATCTTATCCTAAAACTAGCATAAGATTTTCCTATTTTATTGGGATCATTATCTACTAGATATTAGTTTTCCTAATTTACCAACAATTAGAAATAGAAAAAATTAGAACATAACCTTTTATTATTTTGAAAAGAGAAACAAAGATAGTCAAAAGATTGACAGGCAATAAATGCAAAGCATGGAATGTGAAAATCGCATCATAAAGCAAATTATAGATTATGTGAATGAGAAGTAACGAAAATGAAAATCGTAGCATATCACTATCATTAGTAAAGTGGTTTCCATTTTACCAAAAGATACCTCGAGGAAGAATACATGTAGAAGTCAAACGTAACAAAGTAGCTCAGGAAAACAAAAGACAAACCATAATGTGAGATCGAATTCATATTAATTAATAGCCATTCAAAATTAGAATGCACTCTTTCTACTTTTACATACGTATAAATTTACAAGATCATATAAACAAGAAAAAAAAATAAGTTTGGCATGGGCACCAACTAAATTAGATTCAGTCTTTTCCTTGTCCCATTTTCCAAGTTTTTCAAACTCAAATAGAAGGGTAACTAGAATGCCTATATAAAGGTTATATGCACATGTATAAAAATGAATCAATACACTAAAGCATGCTCAATGGCTTAAAGCACAAGTTCATGCAACTTACATAAAGAAGAAGAATGCTCTCCGAAGCCAAGACAATAATGTCCATGTGGGGCAGAGATCCAACTTTGACACTAATAAGAGAAGAAGATAAATAAATGAAATATGTAAGATGATTGATGAAGAACAAAAGGGATGACTAACATATTAAAAACAAAATGAAATTATAGATCTACCAAGGACGTGTTACAGTTACTGGCGCAGCTGCAATAGCGGGTATACTCCAACTCATATCGGGTTTAACATCAAAGATAATTTCATTATTTATTTCAAGACTTTGAAGGCCTATAGATAACAACTTTTTCTGTTCTTGAAGAAGAAAGCAAATTACAGGAGATGCATCATCATCAGTTGCAATAAAAACCTGGATGAGCATGTGAAACAAGGAAGTTCAACAAATGTACAAATAAAATAATTACCATCAATAAAAAATGTAATTGATAAAAGGCACCTCAGAAGCTGCTCTCTCAGCACCCTTCCCCTGCCATATTCTACGAAAGGAGAATCGTTTGGCTAATAAACCAGCAGGAATTGCATGAATTAAATGAGAATTCATCCCTTCAGAGATGGAGCTAATGATTTCAGCAGCCCATAATGAATGTTGCATCTTCCCTGAAATATGAAGTGGCATGGTCATACCACCTAGGAGAACAATAGCACAAGAGAGTGAAAAGGAAAGATCATGTAATCACCAAGTGGAAGAAATATGAAAAACCTCTATTATATGTTGCCATTAGAGGAATTTGGTCACTAGTCCAGATAGTTCTTTCATCAAAATCCTTCATTGTGCTCAATTTCCCTCTTTCTTCAAAGTAAGTTGGCTAAAAGAAACCATCAAGTAACAAAGAGCATTAGCATAACACACATATGCAGTAGTTATACACATCACATGATTCTTACACCCAACCCACAAGAGTGGAATTTCAAAGAGAAAATTTGAACAACATATTCAATAGATGATAACCTACTAAAATAAAATAAAAATTGTAACTATTAAAAGTTGATAGCAAAGAACCTAATTACTCATTAATCAAAGTGATGCACATGTCTATGGAATTACCTCCAGATCTTCCAACAGATCCTTCAGTATTAGGTGTGAGGATACTGTACTAGTATCTCCTTTTATAGTACATTCACTGGAACCTATAAACCTTATATTGGGATAAGGGCTACTTTCATTCCTAGCACAGGATACATCAGATGCACTAGAAAAAGAGCTTGAGGACAAGAAGGGAGTTTGTGTGATTCTTTCAACTGCAGGCTGGAGCAGTAATCCAAATGGAAGGGGCCACATTGAGTTAATGACGTAAGGTAGTAGCACCGATACTACTTCACCTGTTGAGTAAACAAATGGAAAAATATAGTAATAAGAAGAGTGGAAGAAGGAAAGGAGAATGCCATTTTGAGTACAAAAAAGAAAACATCTGGGCTAAAAGCAATGGGGTTTAAAAGGACCAAAATCTCGTAAGATTAATATTCAAGTTGTACGATTAACCATATAGTAAATTGCAAAATCAAGATCTCAATCCACTTACCAGATATGGTGTATATTGTTAAAGTGTCAGTTTGTAATATACAAAGTTGAGCTTCAGAAGCATCACCAAGACGACACCAACATACCTATCACATGTATAAAAATGGTTATCAAGGGAAATGAAATCCTCTAAGCATGGAGATGATGATGCAAGTGTTTAGTGATGCAAATGAGAACTACATATATGTTTCTCTAAAATGCTTCTATACATGAAAATTTCCAAAAGTATTGTAAGTTCTATAAGGAAGAACTACCTTGATAACAGGAGAGCCCAAGGTAAACCGCTTGAACACTTGTGAACCTGTAGACCATATGATCCTGTTCTCCATTAATAGAGAAGTGTGAGAACTTAGAAAAAGTAGCCACATTGACATAGGTAAAGAAAAACATATATAAAAACCACTTTTAAAGTACATGGACTAACTGCCTCACCGAGCAAGTTTAACAACTATATGATCATGTTCACCAACTGAAAAACAATTGTAGGAAAGAGTACAATACTAAAAATGAATAAGAAACACTGCAAAAAAATAATAATAAATCACCAGCAAGGCATATACAAGTTTAACCAAACCAAACAGCCAAAATCGGAATAGTTACATATTTGCACCAATTTATAGCATCAGATAGCCTGCACTGCATGAATCAACTCTATTAGACATTTGGCTGCATAAGAAACTGCCTTTGTCACTGTACTTATAATATTCACGTTTATAAGTAAAATGAGAGGTACTAATGAAATGTACCTGTTTCCCCTAATAAATAGCTCGTGATCAGAGTGATCGCTTAGTGCGGGAACAGAAGCACCACCTTCGTCGATTTCACTTCTGTCTCGGACAGTTACTGAGTCGAAGAGGAAGTAATTGTACTTATCGGGGACATCATCGGGAGGCTTGCCGTCCAGGGATTCGGCTATCAAGCCAAATGGCTTAAACTCGCCAAGAACGGTGATTTCGCGGACCCCAACGGACATTTTCCCTTCTTTGGACCTGACTAGAAAAATTGGAAGAGAAATGAGGTAGTACTAAAGTACTCTCACTTGCTCCCGCTCTTTTTGCTTTCTTTCTTCAAAAGGTACACTTATATTAGGGCTTCTCTGTTTGGCATTTTGGAGTAACGCATTCCTATTCGGAACAAGTAGTACGCCATTCGCGATAAGCAGTATCCTACACGGTACGTAAAGACGAACCGTAAAACAATTATTAAAAATATACCATAAGCCATAATAGTTAATTATATTTTAAATTAAAAATTTCTTAATATTAAGTTGAATTATTAAAAATAATCTAAATTTATTTTAAATTTATTTCAAACATAACAAAAAAATTTGGAAAATTTATTAAAACTAATCCCAACTCTATTTTCTAATAACTGCAGTACCTAAATTAATTTTTAAGATATGCTACTTAAAAAAAAGAGAATCTTACCTAAAATCTGGAGGTTTTCTTTTATTCAACATTTTTTTAATTAACATGGCTACTTCAATCCTCTCCATATATGTATCATTTTCTCATTTTCTAATTCTTTTGCAGCTAACCCTAAATTTCATCTTTTATTTCACAAATTCAACCTAAACTAGCAATAGCCATGCTTCAACCTTTAAATAATGGCTTTTCATGATAAATGGCCTTTCTCACAACACATTGCCCCCATTTTCCATAACCCCTTTTGTATTTGTATATAAATTTATTCAAAATTTAATAACCAACCCTCATTGTAACGACCTGAACTCTACCTTAGCTGAAATTGTGAATTGTGTGGGTGTGTCAAATTGCTTAATGTGGGGTTTTAAAATTTAATATGTGTTTATGTGCTTGGGGTTGACACTGTTTGAGACCATTTAGTATTCAGCCGATGTGAACCAAGGCTGTAAAGTAGGGTCAGCCGATAAAAGGGAGATAGATGATTAGTCGATAAGAATGAATCGGTAAAGGAAGGGCTATGATTAGCCGAGAAGAGATGTGAAAATATAATATTTAAGTTAGTCGATTGTAGGCATAAAAGCAGTCGATAAAGGAAGGACTAAGATTAGCTGATAAAAGAGGCAAGAAGAATATCGACAAAGAGTAGTTAACCGATGTTAATGAGGATGACATTAGCCGATAGAAATGCTAAGGACATTAACCGATAGTAGTGCAAAGGGCACTAGTCGAGATCGGTAAGGCAGATCTTAGCTGAGAGATTAAGGCAGATGTCTTGTCAACAAGGACAGAGCATTGAGTACAAATGTGGTTGTGTCAGACTCTTCTGACACAATATACTCAAATGTTTCAGACCAGAAGAGAGAAGCGAGAGAACTCTATAGAGTGCGATAGAGAAAGAAGGTGATTTCTTAGTAGTTTCCGAGCATGTTCGCGAGAAAGGATTTACGAAAGGTAAGCATCCAAGTTTCCCCTAAGTCTTTAGGTCAATTCTGTCCCTTTTCTTACTCAAAGCCCAGAATACATGAGTAATGACAGAAAGATGTGTTGTGAGTTGTCTCTGTAGGAGGTGTTCAGAAGGAGACGATTAAGGCTCGGGAAGCCAGGAATCTAAGTGTTAAAGCTCTGTTATCAGGTATGGACAGTCTTCTATTGATGTGTGGATATGTATGGAAAGTATGATTGGAGTGTGTTTTATACTGTTATGGAAGTATAGGAAGTATGGTTAGACTATTTCTTTCCGAAAGGTGTTTCTGCTTTCCGATGAGGTTCTGACACAGTACTGACCTAAGGTTCAGTCGACTGGGTTGGTTACTGTTCTGGATAGGTCAGGGGAGCAGAGACACTCGGCTGATCACTGTGAAGGACATGGCGGTTGAGTAGCGTTACTCGGTTGTCCGATAGGATAGTAGTGATCGGCTAGAGAGGTCCTCGGTTGATCACTATTTGTCCATTGTATTGAATGAGATCGGCTGATAGAGGTTCAACCGATTGAGGTAAGGAAAATCGACTAAGGATAGTTTAGTCAACTGTGTTAGCGCTGCTGACTAATAGTGTAAATCGGCTGGGTTGGGAAAGCCAGAAAATGACAAAGTCATGTGGATATCGGCTGGGTTACGTAGACCTGCTGCCGACTAATAGTGTAAATCGGCTGGGTTAGGAAAACCAGCAAATGACTAAGTCATGTGAATATCGGCTGGGTTATGTAGACCTGTTGCCAAATAATAGTGTAAATCGGTTGGGTTGGGAAAACCAGCAAATGACTAAGTCATGTGGATATCAACGGGGTTATGTAGACCTACTGCCGACTGATAGTGTAAATCGGCTGGGTTGAGAAAACCAGCAAATGACTAAGTCATGTGGATATCGACTGAGTCTTGTGAAATCAGTATGCTGTCTAGTGTGTAGGCAATCGGTTGGGTTGTTTAACCAACATCCGATTAAAGTAAAAGGAGATTATGTTGTGGCAGCCGATATATGGCATTCTTCAGCCCATAACCTTAAGTGTAACCCGAATAGGGTTTAATTGTCAGCTCTGTTTTGCATGTTAAAGCATGTGCATAATAAATGAATTGTGATTTTGCTTGCCGAGTCTAATTGTGGGTAAATAGGCATGCCTAGAAGGGTCTATAGCTACCCCTATGTCTGAGACGTAAGTCTTCCATCTGTACCTGTGAAGAAGAGGCGATGCCTCCTTCAGTGGTGACAACCCTCTATTATCTGTGATTCATTACCCGTGTCTGTTTAGACAGTGCAGGCTATGTGATTTCTATAATGTGGTTCTGTTCTCACATCTGTTATTAAATGGTTTAAATTATGCAATTACTTCTGTAATGTGTTTATAACGTGGGATAGGTGTCCCTCTCCTATAAGTGTTTAAAGGTCTGTAAATTGCAAGTGGTGAGGGATAGGTTTCCCTATTTTATTTTATGTTGTTTCCGTACTTTCCTACTAAGAGAAAGCTTAGCACAGAGTGTTTTCTCCGTGTAGGTAAGGACCAAGGGAAGGAGCTCGCAGGGACGTCAGGATTGTAGAGGCCAGCGGTGTAGAGTTTCAGTCCTTCTTGCTTGTTTTATGTAATTTTTATACTGCATAATTTTTGTAACGGCCAGTATGGCCTAACTGCTCTGTGAATGCAAATGTGGCTCGACCACATAAGTTGTTTAAATTTTCCGCTGCATGTATATAGCTATATGTGGGGCCCAAGCCCTAATTGGATATTTATTTTTTTTCCGCTACTTTTGCATATGTGTCTAAGTGAGAGCAATCAACTTGCGCCACTGTAACTCTATGAGAGGCCGTGACTGTGAGGGATCGAGTGTGATACTGATAGCGAACCGGCGTTCCCTTCTAGGGGTTGTCAGGGCATTACATTGGGTGGTATCAGAGCACGGTTTAGGCAGTTTTTGACTTAAAACTCGTGCTTAGGATGTGTCTGTCTGTCTATTTTTTAGTCTTTTGAGTCTAGTACTTGTCTGTCTGAGTCTGGCCTAATGCGATCGTCCCTACTTGTGTAGATGAGTAAGAGATCAGATGAAGCAAGAGATGAGGTGGCAGAGAGTCATGCTCCTGAGCAGACTCACCACTCAGTGTCTGGGTCG
>JANIMX020000481.1:3475871-3486823 GCA_024582655.2 Erythroxylum kunthianum
CTAGCCAAAAATTTAAAAACAACCTGCAAAAACCTATAACACCCCAAAGTGACCCCTAGTTGGAATTTTGTGTGTTTTGCCATGTTAAGTCGTAAATATTGGTAATTGGTTTTGATTGTGTAAGTATATGTGGTTAAAGTGACTAAGTAAATGGATCTAGACTTGATTACAAATGCCTAAATGGAGATGTAGATATCAGAATCAAGTGATTTTAATTGCATTGGATTCTTGGTTAAGTTGTCTACGACTTTTAGTGCTACTGTTAAGTCTAGAAGTGACGAGATTCAAATCAATTTCGGGGAAGACGTTAATTTTGTAAATTTGTTGTAAAATTTGGGAAACCGGTACAATTTTAAGTATAACTTTTGATAAACTTATCTAATGTAGCTGAATTTTGGATATGTTCAAACTAAGTTATGGGGGAACATTTTGTTTAGAAATAGGCTAAGCCTAAAAACGTTTGGAATGTTGCCAAATTTATTAGGGAACATTCTGGTTTATTTAAACAAACCAGCCTTTGATTTTTTACTAGGCCCCACTAGTCTTTTAGTTGTAGATCAACACTACAACGTTTTTGACAAAGTGATGAGTTGTAAGTATTTTTCCACCTTTAAATTTTCATAGTCAAGGCTGAAAAAGGGACCATTTACGTGAACACTAGAGAGGGGAAGAAAGAAAGAGAAGTTGAAAGCTTGTGGGAGTTTTCGGACACAACGTGTGGGAGAAATGACAAAGGTAAGTTCTTTAACTAATTTTGAATGAGATTTGTCTGTGATTTCATCCTTCATGGGTAGAGGAACATCATGTCCAGATTTGAATAAATGTGAGAAGTGATTTTGATCACTTTGGTGTAGGGAAAGGTGAAGAAAAGCTTGAGGGACACTAAGTCTTCCACCTAGGAGCAAGTTTGAGGTAAGGATGCATTTTAAGCAATTATTTGTTAAGAATAGGATTTTGGCCCTATGTTGAAGTTTCTGAATTTTTGAGCATTGCCTGCATTTTTCTGGTATAAATGCATCTAATTTGGGGGTTGTTTGGGTTAGAAATTGTATAAGATGAGTTAAATGGTTTTGTAGCAAGGCGGTAGTAAAACCCTACTCACCCCGAGGCCTTTGGGAGACCATAACTTTGTTTTGGTAAATTGGTTTGCTCTGAACTTTTGAGGGTAGAAAGTAGACATGTATAGCTACATTTTATCCTTCTAGAGCACTTCGAGATTCAGGCTTTAAGTAAGGTAGAAGTCAGCTCCAAATTAGATCTGGACGTTCGCCATCGTAAAACGCTGGGTTCTGTGAACAACCATGCACGATCGTGCTTCCGCATGCACGATCGTGGGTTGGTTATATTTGTGAAGCCACGATCGTGGCTTTGAAAGCACGATCGTGGGTTGGGAAAAGCGATAAATCCACGATCGTGGCCCTGAAAGCACGCACGTGATTGGACTTGCACGTTCGTGGAATAGATGTCACGAGGGTGGTTTGAGTGGGATGTGGGAAGCCACGATCATGGCTTTGAAAGCACGACCGTGGAAATAAGTATGCGCGAATCCACAATCGTGGATCGGAAGACATGTTCATGGGTTTTGTTACATCGTGAAAACATGCTCGTGGTTCTGAAACCACGATCGTGGGTTTGAAACCACAATCGTGGCTTTGGTCATTTGTGCGAAAAGCACATCCGTGCTACGCTGATATACTCGTGGTATATAAACCACGTTCGTAGTTTAATAACCACGTACGTGGCTTTCAGCACGTCTCGTGCATGATAAGTCACGAGCATGGGAATTTTTGTAATGGGCCTTGCATGTGGGCCTTGGCTGATTGCTCAATAAAATCGGTTTAGGGACCTTGTTTTGGTCCAATTAGAATTTCAGGAGCTAGGATTATCCAAATTAGGTAATTCCAATTCTGTCTAAGTCCAGATAAATTTTCCTATGAAGGAAAAATTGCATAAGTCTGTCTCGGGTCCAAGTAGGACTACGTAATTATGATTTTTCTGAAAATATGAAATTTTCTGCAAATGCAGAATTTATGATTTTTCTGAAAAAGGTGAAATTATGATTTTTCTGAAATATGACATTATGAATTTCTGAGATGATGGAATTTTGATTTTCTGAAAATGGCGACTTTTCTAAATTCTGGAAATTTTGTCTACCAAGTTTAATTGAGGGCAAATAGGTATACTTAGAAGGGTCAGTAGCTACACCGTGATGAATACCCTAAGGGCTCTGGCCACGTGGACAGTATCTGAAAGGGAAGGTCTGGGCCGCGAGCCTCTGTAAACGCCTTACCCTCACATATAGTGACTGCAGGTCACTCATTCTGAGACCAGTTACTTATGTCTTTTTAGACAGTGCAGGCTCTTGATTTTTCTGACATCTGATTTGTATCTGATCTGAATTATCTGAACTCTGAGAATTTGTCTTCCACGTCTAATTGAGGGTAAATGAGCATGCCTAGAAGGATCAGTAGCTACACCGTGGTGAATACCCTGAGGGCTCTTACCACGTGGGCAATATTTGGAAGGGGAGATCTAGGCCTCGAGCCTCTGTAAACGCCTTACCTTCGCATATAGTGACTACAGGTCACTCATTCTGAGATCCGTTGCCCATGTTTGTTTAGGCAAGGCAGAAAAGTATGTTTTATTCTGTTTTTGAAAATCTTCTGACATGGTTAAAACCCCGTAAAAATTCTGTAATTTGACTTTTTATTGAAATTGAGATTTTGATTCGGGTAGTCGTATTTTTGTTTTGTTGGAATGCATTTGTAATTGTTCAGTTTGGTCTATTTTAGTTGTATTCCACTAAGCGAGAGCTTAGCACGGAGTGTTTCCTCCATATAGGTCAAGAGCGCTCAAGGGACAAGGGAAAAGAGCTAGAAGGGACATCGCGATCGCAGAGGACAACAGAGTAGGGTCCATGTCGACCATATTCCTGTTTTGTTCTGCACAGTATTATTTTTGTAAACGGCCTGTAAGGCCTGATTGGTTGTACATTACTTATATATAGCCCACGGGCCTATTTCTGTTACATTCATCTTGTGTTGCATGATGTATCTGTTTATGGGGCCCAACGCCCAAGTTAAGAATGTTTAAAATATTTCCGCTGTATTTTGCTTGTGCTCGTCCGTTTAAAAGCTACCAATTCGCGCTTCTGTAACTCAAAGAGAGTCAGTAAGTGTGAGTACTCGAGTGTGATACTGGTAGAGAACCGGCGTTCCCTTCCAGGGGGTGTCGAGGCGTTACAAGTTTCTTCTTTATAATGCCCCTTTTTCTCTTTTATACACTTATCCACTATATCAATTTTTATGTAGGAGTTGCCCTCCTTCGAATTCTTCAATACTTAATTCATATTGAATTCAACCTATGCATCACCAATCTGAAGAATTAATTTCTCTTCATGAACATCTACCAACACTCTTCCCGATATTCATGAACAATATATCGAGAATTAGTGGATAGTTTTTATCCTCTTCAAAGTCTAACACTACAAAATTAACAAGGATAATAAACTTGTCCACTTTGACTATCACGTCCTTTACTATACCAAACGATCTCTTTATTTATTGATATGTCAACTGAATAAGCATAGAAGTTAGCTTCACATCTCCTAGCATCAATTTCTTGAAGATATACAAAGGCATAAGATTAATACTTCCACTTAAGTCATATAAATATTTAGCAAATTCTAAGTTACTAACTAAATAGGGTATAATAAAACTCCATGGATCCTTTAATTTTGAGGGCATATGACTAGTAATTATAGAGTTGCAACTATCCGTCAAGGAGACTGTTTGGTTGTCCTCCCAAGTCCGCTTGTTTGATAGTATATCTTTGAGAAATTTGGCGTACTTAGGAATATTCTCCAGGGCTTCTACAAATGACAAGTTAATTTGCAATTTCTTCAACTTCTCTGCAAACTTGGCGAATTGCACATCCATTTGATTATTTTTTAGCCTTTGTGGGAATGGAATCTTTGGAACATATGAAGCTGGTGGCATATATGGTGGCTCCTCCTTCTTATCTTCCTTCTTATCTTATTTCTCTTGACTTTATTCATGGTACGATTCAGCCTTCTTCTCGGTTGTTTCTTCCAACTCTTTCCCACTTCTAAGTGTGATGGCTTTCATTGGCTCCCTTGGATTCAATTTTGTGTTGATAGAGAGACTCTCCACACTTCGTGTAGACAATTTATTAGCTAATTGTCCTATTTGGACCTCTAAATTATTGATGGAAGAAGCATTTTTTTTTTATTTAGATGAACTTAGCTTCCATCCTCTTTTGGCTCTCATCTTGGCTTGTGAATATGGAATTTAACACATCTATTAACTTATCTATTTTTGATTCCAATGAACCGAGCCTATCTTGCTATAATTCTGGTGGGCCTTATGCCCTCATTTGGTATCTTGCGTTGTTAGACCAATATACTTTTTGGTGGTTTCTCCACCCAATATTATAAGTGTTAGAATAAGGGTTATTACCACCCTAACTAAGTTGTGCTCCCATGTAATTGATTTGCTCCATGTTGTTTCTCTCCACTAGGAAGCAATTAGTTGTACATGGCCTTCTTAACCGTTAGTTCACATGTATGTTGTATTGCCTTAAGTAGGATAGAAGAAGTGGCTTTTAGGTTGTTTAATTGCTTGGCCAAGTTTGCTACTTTATCATGTAATACTATCACTAAATCAACAGCAAGTACTCCATTCTAATCTTTAAAGGTTGGTTACTGTCTGCTCCTCTCTGACATCTATAAACATCTATTGTTTGTCATCTCCTCCAATAAATCATGTGAACCATCAATTGTCTTCATCATTACTGAGCCTCCAACTACTATATAAAAGGTACCTCTAGTGAGTGGATTTACTTCATTGTAGAAGGTTTATAGAAATCCTTAGGTAAGTTTTGGTGTGGGAAGCTCCTTTGCAACTCCTTGAATCTTTTCTACGCTTCGTACAGTTAAGAAAAAAAAAACAAATTAATTTATCTTTTGTCTTTATAAAGAAATTAGAAAATTTTTACTTAAATTTATATAATTATGGAACCGCTTTCATACCACATGTTAAATATGACATGAACTTTATTGCTTAGCCTAGGATCAACCATAAACTTGTATAAATGAAGATAATGTGGAAACATATATGTTTTGCTATCCATTTTTTCGTTTGAGCAAGCTGTTAAAATTTTCAAGTAAGGTAGTGAACCTTTGAACAAATAATCATAACTTTCAAGTAAGGTAGTGAACCTTTGAACAAATAATTATAACTTTCAATTGTCCTTTATGAAAGTTACTTGAAATAATATTAGCAATATCTTTCGTACTTTTTTTAATGTACGAAATTCCTAACGAGTTAAAGAAAATTTTATATATGTGCACTTATTTAAGCATGCAATAAAAGAACTAACATTCATTTATACCAGCCTCCCCTTTATAGGCTTAATAAGAAACTAACCTACATCTATAAAGTGTCATTTTTTATTGAATGTCGGCCTATTTAATTAGATCATTTATTGGATAATTTATTATCTCCGAATTAATTTTTAATTTTTAATTTTAATTATTTTTAAATGATAATTATTAAATATCCAATAGAAATAAAATTATAATAACAGAAGCCTACTTGCGACATATCCAAAAACTCCTGTTTCCTCATTCTAATAAAGTCGGGCATCAATACTTTTGTAGATAGCCTAAAAGTATTACTGAATTTTATGATCAAAGCATTAATGAAGAAATTTTCAAGAATTTTGTGATAATAGAAGGGAAAGAAGAAGATAAGAATTCAGACTTTGAAATAGAAGATTATGTGTGGGGGAAAAGGAAATTCTAGCTTATGTTATTGGATCCGAATTTGAATCCATCGTCCCTTTTAAGTATGTGTCAAATCTCTCTTGGGCAAGGGGAGATGTTAACCAAACATATTTGCTTATCTAAGGAGACCTAATGATGCCTTCTTTTTTCCCCCTAACACGAGCTAACCTGCTAGGCTTTCGTGAAGTGAACCATCAGAAATTGCTTTCGCTGTAGTGTTTTTGTCGTGACAATCCATGCTTTAACTACCATTTTGGACGTCTGACAATTCCGTTAATCTCGGGCAGAAATGGCAGAACCAAAGTTGCCCACTTGTGCTAAGTATTCCATGTTTCATAATCACTTACCACAATGCGTGGATTTGGCACATGTTAGCTTTAATTCTTCGCTGCAAAAAGAGGTGGTAGGGAACAGCAAGAGTAGAAGTGGCTGTAAAACTCCGAAAGAACGGCTCTGAATTATTTGCACAACAAAAGCACGAGAGATTGTATTGATTGATCAAAAGTCGTATCAATCTCCAATTCTTCTTTATGGTGAGTTGCTATGATTGTGTGCGCTGCAGTTGGGGGCCCCGCATGGTGACCAAGTGGTGAGGGTAATTCAAACTCTCTTTTGTTTGGTTGTGTAGGACAATCTTTGAAACACAAGCACAAATGATAAAAACGCAAGTGGACAAATAAAGCCATCAAGATGGGTGGTTTCTTTATCCCTAAAGATCATCTTCGCAATAATCTAAATGGCAACCAAATTTTTATCAGATTTAGAAACATTATATGCATTGCTTAGAAACAAGCATGTTCATGAAGCAGCTGAAGGTGGGTTCCATACATCTTAAATCTCTGCAGAAAAGAAAGCCAAAGGTGACAAAGAAAAGGCAAACAAATGAAGTCTCACACAATTATCAAGGCCTTCAGTCCTAAACTAGTAAGAAACCTGAAATTTTTGGGACTGCTGTGATACAATGATCAGAAGTTTCACCAAACTAATACCATTCAAGTCATCGATCAACTATGTTATCAGGTCAATCCATGACTAATCACGAATCAAAAGTTTTTATTGTGCTGATTACATTTCTAATCCAATTAATGGAATATTAATTCTCTCCTCTTTACTCCATTTTCCGGATAGCAGTCGAGTTGTCACTGACAAAACACACATTTTACTCATTTTTATTTCATTGTCTTCCATATCTTCTTTTTCTTTTTCTTCATATCTTCTGTGATCTCAAGTAAATTCACCTTGAGGTGACAGCCTAACAGGCCAAAAACAGTTTTCATTTGACCAATTAAAGATACCTGGGCATCACACCAATCATTGTCAAGATTGAAGATAACACATTATTAGTGCAGGCACAGTAGGTGGAGATGTTGCTTCATAAAAGAAGAAAGAGTAATAGTATTCAAGTTTGTGGAAGGTTTTTGCTTTGTGAATATGGAAGAGCAATACTTTTCCTGTTGGCCTGCTAAATCTGCAGATATAGACTGGGTTCAGAAAAATTATGCAGAACATGGCCAGTCATTGTTAATTCCATTGCCACAAGTTCCTCATGCCTCCTCGTCATCTAGTTCCACTTTTCAAGTACAAAGATTTCCTTCATTGTCCATACCTCTTCAAGAGACTGCAGAAGATACAACACCATCTGTCTCCAATAGCCATAGCCTTGCAGAGAAGCGACGCAGAGACAGGATAAATACACAGCTCGGAATTCTCAGGAAACTAATTCCTAAATCAGACAAGGTATGAAGATTTTTTTCCTAGTTTTTCAAATTTCATCCAAGTTGATTTTTTATGCTTAAAAAACCGAAGCTTTCATGGTTACCAAGCCCCCATTGCACAACATTTCACACAGATTCGGGGTATCAAGCGTAGAGTATTCATCAAAGGTTGATAACGGTTCATAAATACACCAAAATCACTTAACAATCTACTCCAAGAATATGATGGAGATAAACGTTCCCTTTAAAAATTAGGAGGGTGTTGCACAAAATTATCTGCTTTCTCGTCTGTTGAATCCGTTAAGATATGTCACCAACAAAATAAAAGATCCTGAATTGGAGAGTTATTTCCTTGCAACAGATGGACAAAGCTGCTCTTTTAGCAAGTGTTGTTGATTGTGTGAAAGATCTTAAACATAAAGCAATGGAAGTCAGTAGATCTTCAACTGTCCCAACAGAAATCGACGAGGTAATAGTTGACTGTGTTACATGTCAAGATTCAAGCGCATCTTATATCAACAAAGACAAAAATAATGGATTAATCAGAGCTTCTGTGTGCTGCGATGATCGACCAGAATTGTTCTCAGAGATCATCCGAACACTGAAAAGTCTTGGACTAGCAATAGTCAGAGCTGATATTGCAAGTGTTGGTGGACGAGTTAAAAGCATTTTACTACTCTGTACTAATAACGGCAGTAAAGAGGATGTTTCTCTGGTCACTGTCAAACAATCGCTCAAAGTTGTGCTGGCCAGAATTGCCTCATCGTCTATGCCACTAAGTAATCGTGTCAGAAGCAAGAGACAAAGGTTCTTTTTCCCTTCTTGCTAGTCTCACAACGTGAAATATGCAGAATAACTTCAATCTTATTCATCAAGGGAAAGGAAAAAGAATCTCTTCAATTTTTATATTTAAGGGAATTGCCCTTTTGATTTTGATCACTCTAAAACTCCTAAACTTTCTAAACAAACCAACAAATAAAATTAAATGCAACATGATAAATAAAAACAAGAACAAGATAAAGAAATCCAAAGTAAACCAAGCTAGTTCACCGCTAATATTTATCACGGTCCCCAACTACAATACTAAAAACTTGATGTAAATAAAATAAATGTAAAAATATGATAATAAGTGCACCAATCGTATGAAGTAATAAAATGGACTTCCTAAAAGAGAATTAATTGTTAACTCCAAAAGGACTAATAAACTACTAACTTAGATTTCTACACTTTATTTAGAGGATTGAATAAGAGTGAATTAAACTAAAGTATACTAATATTAAAAACAAGCAAAGTGAAGAAAACAAGGCAATAACAAGTATAGAAATTTAACAAATGAGAATTAACTTAGTTAGGATTTCAGGATCATCATTAACAATGTGGCTTAGATTGATTGATCCTAATCTTAAATATTAGTTTATGTGATGCCAAAGTTCTATAATTTTATTCTTCTATAAAGTCAATTTGAATAACCTTTTAATTAACAAGTTATATCCCTAAAGGTATTTTAGGGAATCCAATTAATTATCCAAGATGAAAAACCAACTCTCAAACCAAAGCATGAAAAAAAGATTGGTATCGTATTTATCTAATTTGTTTAAATCATGAAAGAGAATATTATGATAAAATAGGATGCTTCTACTTATTCATATTCTATCTAAAACTAATAGCCAATTCAAGAAATCAATTACTGAAATTAAGATTTCATATGCATGATCATCAAAAGCAAACAATAAATTTATATCTTATGTTAAATACAAAGCCCCCATCATTAAAGGTTTCCCTAATCCTAAGTAGAATAATATTTAGCCACTCATATGATATTTCATCTCAACAATCATAAACTTGTTCCAAAGCATTCTATTATTAAGATCAACCAAGATTCATAACAAGATTATTTAAGATAAATTGAAACAAATAAGGTTCAAGAGTTAGAACTTAATTAAAAAATTACAATAATAACTAGATTACTCTAAAATGAGACATAAGTGCATAAGCAAGAAGCTAGAAGGCCGGAGGAAAATCTTAATTTCATAAGACAATTGCAAATGGAACGACGGCACAGGCTTTACGTGCATTGATGAGTCTTCATGTAGCATTGATCTTCTTATGACGAGTGTGGGTATGTTTGTAGTTGAAATCTGATCAAATTTAAATCAAATGAAAAAGCTTTTTGAGGGATTTTTATTGATATATGGCATGTTAAAATCAAAGAATTTTAGATATAGTTTTTGTCTCAAAATTCTTGATATACCCTATCTAAAGTTTTGTATTTCTTATTATAGCAGTTGTTACTAGTTGGTACCTATTATACCTGACAGGATCTTGTCCTACTCGGACACAGGCGACCTACTTGATACTCCACAAAGATCTTCCAGTTGATTTTCAATCACACTAGAAGCATCAACATGAAGCCAAGCCTACAAACCGTCCTTATTTAAACTTTTTCATTTCATTTTATAAAATCAAGTTGTGGAGTTAATGGTAAGAGCTTCTTTAAAATTTCAATAACATAACAACTATATTTTGAACAACCCAAAAATTTAAAGACAAATATGCAAACATTTTTCAAACACTTCCAAAATTCATTCTCACAAACTCCACTACAATCACAAGACTTTAAGTCCATTCAGTACATGACAAAGTATTCATACATTGTTTAAAACACTCAAGCATTGCTTGAATTGTAATATGTACAAAAGAGTATAGTTGTTGACACAACCTTGAGTTTACAAAACAATATCTTAAGGATTACAATCATGTTTGTAAGATATGAATTTGCAACGGAAATAATTACAACAAGTACATTGCAAAATAACCTACACTACAACACTTGTCAATGGCAGCTATCCGCACGGTGGAGTCTTGTCAAAACGATCCTCGGATGGTACACCTGAGATTGGATTGAAAACAAAAGAGTATGAGCTAAATGAGTACTAGTATTTAATTTAAAACCGTTTGAAACATTGTATTTTCTTCTAACAGTTTCTTTTTAAACCATTTTTATTTCCTAGCCTTTGGTACCCTTAGGTTTTTAGGCTACGGAGCATACTATGTCTCACTTTCCCGTGCCTGCCGAGTTTATCCTATCCAACATCCTACCCCAACGATAGTTACGGAGCGAAGTTCAACTCCACATCCCCATAACATTGTTACGTGCATGTTTATGGAGTGAAACTCGATCGTGCATCCCCGCATTAATGTTGATAGGTAATTACAGAGCGAGGTTCGACTTCGCATCCCCACAACGGTGTTAAACACTCGTTTATGGAGCGAAGCTCGGCGGCGCATCCCCGTATGTGATTTATAATCAATATCTTGCTCAAGCCTATTTCCTCTCGATGTACTCTAGGCTTAAATGAAATCATTCATATACTACGGGTTCATCCCAATTCAATACTAACATACGTAGCATAAGGATTGCGATATTATGC
>JANIMX020000482.1:242320-252366 GCA_024582655.2 Erythroxylum kunthianum
TACCTTTTCTTCCTCAAATTCATCAGAATTCTTTGTTGTCTCCCCTAAAGCTAGTTCTTACTTCTCCTTTTTCTTTTTCCTCAATGTTCTTTCTAGCTCTGGATCGAATGCAAGTGGTCCAGAGGAGCTAGCTCTGGTCATGCACGTACAAAATAAGAAAATAAAAAACTAAATCAATAATATTAATTATATTGCTAATATTGAAAACTGTTATCCCCGACAACGGAGCCAAAAACTTGACTGTGATTTTATGCAATGCTACCGCAAGTGCAAGGGTCGAGCAAGTAATAAAGTAATGATTATAGATATCGTTCCACTGGGGACATGGACAAGTACTAGCTGAAATCTCAATTGTTGTTTAGCAAATCAATAGTTTTGGGTAATAATCAAAATAAAATAACTAATTTGACTGAAAGACTAAACTAAGAAGCAATAAGTAGTTTGCAAGGAGTATTGATGATGAAGCCTATCCAGATATTGAATCCTTCTAGCTACTAATTATATTTCATGAATATCGACTCAATTAAATCAAACTATCGAGTTGAATTTGCATTCCACTAACTTAGATTAAAGCCTCTCTCGAACGAGTTAATTTCTAATCACTAAGTAGAATACTAGGAATCTCTTCTCAAGTATAGCTAAATAGATCATGCATTAAGGACAAGGAATAATAAACCAAAGGGTTTTGTAAGTTTATCTCTAGCACTCCAAGCAACTCTTAACCCTTATGAGTATTCTATTCATACCAAGCTTTCTCAAGTCAATAATATGAAAATAACAACCAATTAATAAGCATGTTATTATCAATTGGAAATAAGCAATAAAGAATCATAAAAGTAAAACAACTCAAGTGAATGATTTAATGTAAATAAACGTTATTCAGTCCATATAATAATATCTAAGGTTCATCAATATCTAGATAAAAAAGAGTTTAGTTCATGTTCATGGAAACAAAACAAGAACAAATGAGATAAAAAAGAAAACCAAACAATCCATGACGAATGATTCGGGATTCTCCACTCTAATCTTTGATTCTTGACTCAAATCTTGTAGCTCTTGGATCTCCACCTTCAATCTCAGTTGCAAACCCTTGATTTCTCCTTAAAGAGCCGCTTCCAAGTGATAAAATAAGCAGATCCCCCCATCTTCTCTCTAAGTTCAGCTTTTATAATGCTGAAAAAATGACCTGACACACGGGCGTGTCACATATCTTGTGCTTCAAAATAGCCTGACATGGCCAATGACACGAACGTGCTGACGATCTTTTAGGCAATTTTTATACGGACAAGGCACGAGAAGCAACACGCCCGTATTAACTGACACGGGTAGTGACATGCCCGTGTCATCTTGGGCGTGTCAATAGAAAATTGGCCAAATATTTCACCATTTCTTCCTTTCACTTCACGATTCCAACTTAAATGATCATGACATTCCAAACCACGAAGAATTCTTAAAAATTACATTGAAAAGCACTTAAACAAACAAATTAAACTCAATTTAACAATAAAATTCACTAAGAACAATGGGTAAAATATGATCAATCTTGCACTTATCATAATCACATTTAAATACATTGTCATGATTATATTTACCACAAAAGAATCAAAGACTATGTTAATAAAGACGAAAAGTCACGTAACCCCTCTAAATGGCAATCTTTTTTAATGTATTTTATCAACTACATCAACAAAATATTAATAGAGGCAATATTTTAAAAGGAATTGTCCAATTCTTTAAAGTTTAGATATTTAATTGAAAACTTTAAAAGATTGGACATTGACATAAAAATCTAAAAAGATTTGACAATTTCTAATTTGTTTTTCCTCTTTTTTACATGATATAGATATTTGTTTCTACCATATATAAACTTCTCTAAATTTAAGTTATTGTAGATTGGAGTTGGTTTTGAAGGTGAATAATATAGTAGAGTTGTGTACATTCTTTTTATGGAATTTACTATGAGAATTTGATATGATCCTCACCAACGGGAATAATGAGATTCAATATTAAGATAACATGATCAAGGAATGTTCTATAGTGACAAATTTAATTAAAAATATAATAAAGAGAAAACTAATAATATGAATCGTCATACTATAGAAAAGAAAGAAATTTGGAAATAATAAGATTCTAGAGTTGATTAGTAGTCGCAAGTTAAATAAAATCATTAGTTATATCTAAAACAAGTATAAGGATGAAAAAAAACCATTTTCAAAGTAAAGTAATTTGATTAAAACAAAGCATTAACTCCCATTTATATCCATAAGATAGCCTTATATAGACATAAAACCTTAGAAATATAAGAACCCCAAGAATTAGATTTTTAAAGGAAAGAAAAAACCTTGAGAGATGATCTAATTATGAAATGAATAACTTTAAATGATAAAATCAATCTATATTTAAACAGAAGTTTAAAAATTACCATTTCTGTCAATTAAGAAGCATATATTAACAGATTATATATATGGTAACAAAATTAACCATTAATCAAGCAAAACTGGCCCAATCGAGATCCGCATATATTAAGAGCCTGTTTGTTTTAGCGTTTGCAAGGAGCTGATAGCCCCAAACAGCTTCTGATTCAACTATTAGCTGTTTGGTAAAAGACATCAAACAGCTCTTGATTCAATAAGTTACTAAAGGTAGCTTTTCACAATCAACTATCAGCTAACGACCCTGTTTGTTTGAGCTAATAGCTGATAGCTGATTATGAAAAGCTACCTTTAGTAACTTATTAAATCAGGAGCTGTTTGAGGCTTGAACAGTTATCAGGAACTGTTTGATGTCCTTTACCAAACAGCTAGTAGTTGAATTAGGAGCTGTTTGGGGCTATCAGCTCCTTCCAAACGCTAAAACAAACAGGTTCAACAGCTAACAGCTATCAGCTCAAATAAACAGGCCCTAAGTGTGGACTCTAGAACTTGTGTTTTGAGCCATCAAGAACAGACGATTGAGGCCAGGACCCAAGAGGATAACATAGGAATAAGTATTAACATTTCCCATTTTTTAACTTATAAAAAATTATTAAACGGACTTATTATAAATCAGTACTTAATATTTTGAAAATTAATACATTCAAGCTTCAGCCATTAAGAAAATAAGTTTACTTCTTTTGTTTTTGTTCTTCAAAAGATGTAATAATTGGGAAAGAGAATAAGTTGGAAGTCTTAATCGAAAGTGTAAACAAATAAAAAAATATTACATTTTTTCATGCACCTTATTTTTGGATATTTTCATCTTGCTGGCAGCGATTCAACGGGGAAGACATCATTTTGAAGTATTCACCATTACTTGGCATGACAAAAAGATTTTCCAAGTTAGCTCGTAGAAGCCTTCTCGTTTTTCATGATCATATGGAATGACTTGACACCATCTTCCTCTACCATCTCTCTCAGTATGTCGTCTTCAATCTTTTCAGCTTGCCAACGAGAAGGGTCTTCTACAAATGCTTCACTGAATATCATACTTGAAACCCATTCCTTCCATGTCGTCCTACGATACTTATCTTCTTCAAGTGTTCCTGCCGCAAGGAGCTGATACACGTACACCATCTTCTGTTGACCTGGCCTGAATGCTCTTGCAATGGCCTGTTTTGTTTTCGAAGGATTCCACTCTGAGTCCAATAGAATTACCCTTGAAGCTGCAGTCAAACTAATGCCTTCAGCACAAGCTGTGATTGATGCAAGCAATACCTTTGAAGGACCACCAGATTCTTCAAACTTTTCGATAACTCTTCCTCGTTCAAGCAGCTCCAGGTCTCCTGTCAGGACTAGAATTTCTCTGCCCTTCTGCCACTTAAAGATTCGCTCAAACAAGTCAATGAATAAGTTTATGGGTGCAATGTTGTGACAAAATATCAGAACCTTCTCATTCCGGACAACGCGATTTACAAGATGTAGAACAAACATCACTTTGGACCCTTTTCTGAAACTTAACTTCAGCTTCTCCATTGCTATCAATTTGTCTTGAGTAAAGAATTTGTTAACACAGTTTGAAGTTTTGACTAACCAAGGATGTATTGATGAAAGTGTTATCAAAAGTTCAAGTTCCAGAGGGTATCCAGGACAGTTGGCCATCAATCGATGAAGTTTCACCAAAATTTCAAGTTGTATATCCGTGGAGTTCATCAATATTGTGTAAATCTGTAAACCTGGGAGGCCGTCAGAAGCTCCACCTTCATATACATCAATAAAACGATTAGTAATATTTTTCAGCATATTCAGACCCTGCAACCTTTCTTCTGATATGTTGGAATCAATTTTCTTTGCAATGTTATCAAGGAAGAATTTTCTTGCTCGTGATTCCATTAAATGAGGCGCTTTTCCTTTCCCTTTCTTCTTCCTCGAGAACTTAGGATCCAACTTCCTCAAAACTTCTATGATGAACTTTGGCCTAGCCAGGCACAGGGTGTTGAAATATTCGCAAAAATTATTTTGAAACAAAGTACCTGAGAGAACTATCCTCAAATCAGTTGGCACTTTCATCAGAACCTTTCTCAACCTTGATTTCGTGCTTCTAGGATTATGACCTTCATCTAGAACAAGGATCCCTGGACTTTCTCGCAGCACTTTGGCCATACATTTTCTATGTTCAAAGTCTGAGTCTTCTCGCATCAATGTCAAAAATGAGGTGTAGCCCATTACAAGAACGCTCGGTTGTGCATGCCACTTCTGAAGTTTCTCTAAGCAATCCAGGATATGCATAACATCTTGAGTAGGTTGTAGACCAGTGTAATTATACGTCACTGACTTCTGCCTGAAGACTCTATATGATCTACGGCCATGGATAAGATGCACAGGAATTGGAATTTGCCATTTTTTGAATTCCTTGTACCAGGTATACAGAGTTGTTTTTGGAGCAAGGATCAAAGGTCGTTTAGCTGGAAACAACTTTAAGTAGCTAGAAAGAAATGCAATGATAAGAAAAGTTTTCCCAGCTCCAGGAGTGTGAGAGATAACACATCCTCCTAGCTTCTTTGATTCCTTTTTCATATGTGCTGGGATCAAAGAACCAGCAATATTCCGCCACAGAAACTCAAATGCTTTTTTCTGGTGTAAATGCAATTTCTTTCTGAGGTCAGGTACTAAGGCCCAAACATTCTCCTTTTCTTCTGATGAAGGCATGTCATTACAGAAAGCTTGATTGCTGAAAAGATTCAAGCCCCCTTCTTCTTGCTTAAGCACTATATCTTCTTCAATGCATGGTTTATTTTCCATCATCCAGTCAGTGAATTCCACCTGGAAAAATGAAAAAGGATTGCAGTTAGTAAACCATATGGAACACTGATATCATGAAGTTTCAATAGCCTTATCTCTCAATTAAATGGTGACACTGATATCATGATGTTTCAATAGCCTTATGCCTCAATTAAATGCTAACCATGGAGCATTTGTTACAGAGAAAATATAGCATATATTTCACATTTGACCATGTATATAAAGGCCCTTTCTCGTCAGCCTATTCATCAAATGTAGCTTAAGAATTTCAACATGCTACAGTTGTTCTATCTAACAGATGAGCAACACGTGTAGTAACTATAGTAAAAACATTAAACATTGATAGACTTATACTTACAAATGGTGCTGATACATATTTTATCTCACTTTTAACAAAGCCACATATATGGCATAAGATTCCAATTTCTTCATCCACTTTGAATTCGTGCTTGCAATATTTGCCAGAGTTTTGCATGGTCTGAGTTGAAATTCGAGCCTGAGAATCCTTGCACCAAGCTGAATGAGCAATAAAGAATGAAACATGCAGTACGTATGAATATTTTCTTGGAACAGATATCCAAAATGTGCAATTGGAAATCTGAATATATCTATGTCAGCGTTATTATGTACCTACAATACAATATAGTAAAATCTTGAGTGAAACTTGACAGTTATACCTCATTTTCTTCTAAAAGGTAAACTGATGCTAGGGACATTTCCATCTCTCTCCACAACATTTCAGTTTCTGAGCTTTCACCCTCGTCCTTGATTGTTGATGGTTCCATTTTCTCTTCTTGATACATCTGGTCTTTTGCCTTAAACTGCTCCCACTGGTCAATTATAGGTGGTTCTTCCTGTGACCTGATTGTGGAATACATGTTTGTCATGTAAGAACGTATGAGTTTGTTGTACAGCCCAGCACTTAAAGTTTTCTTCTTACAAGTCCTTAACTTGCAGGAATCATCCAACTTTGGATGTAAGGAACGGTATTTTGCACTTCCAACATTGGTAAAAGAAGCACTTCCTGCCACTTTACTTTCAAACACCATATCTTCCAATTCGAAGTTGTTCTTCCTTCGTGCAGCAGTGGAACTCTTTGTGCTAGTGTAAAGGAAAGACACTTTGTTAGTCTCTCTAGTCATACTGAAAGAAGTCTTAACAGGGGTATCAAATTGTTTGAGTGTTGCTGGGTTGCTTTTAGTAGGTATAGGAACAGTAGCAAGTTGAGATTCATGCCCTTGTATTTTGGCTACACCTGATTCAAGCTTCTTTAATCTAGACTTGAATGCAGAAACAGTAAGATGTTCAAATGCTTCAAGTTTAGGAGAATGAACTACTGCTTTATTTACTGTATGTTCCTCTGAACCACCTGTGCGCGCACCAAACAAATAGGACAGTGGCATGTGCAGTTCATCTTCTTTCCATTTATTTGGCGTGTATGGTAGGGTTCGCACCCAACCAACATTTGTCTCTGGAAGAATGTCACAACCTAGGAAACGATCAGGTTGTACATTTCGACGCTTAGATCTTCGCAAGTTCATACCTAATGGTAATGATTCGGCCTCATCTATAACAGACATTGAAGATGCCTCAGTGGTATCAGCAGGAACAAATTGCATCACAGTAGGTGTTAAAATAGCATTTTCCAGCTTGAAATTCAAAGAATTTTGATATTTAACGGCTTTTACCAAACTGTGGTCATCTTTGCACTCTGAAATCTGATACACAATCTTGTTTTGCACTGATCTGACAACAAATGCAATTTGCTTAAGGACAGATGCCGCAACTAGCCATGTCAGATCAGATAAGAACTTCCCCGAGAATAACTTAGTTCTCTGTACTAAATGACAGTCCTCAGACGAATTCCAGCGATACGACAGTCCCTCACAAGGATAGTTTTCAAGCCTTTGAAGAATGGAAATTTGCTCAATTCCAATTAATTTAGTTTCCCTACTAAGGTTTGCTCTCTCTGAACCAAGAGGTCCTTGGTGAACATAGAGCTTAACAAAAAATTGACATGAACATCGAGATTCGTGAGGCTTTCTCTCTATAGAACTTATTTTAGCATCTATCCACAGCTACACAAGAAATAACGCAAGTAAGATAACCAACAAAATAGGAATTCCAACATTTTAAAGTGCAGCAAATATGATAGTCCATGCAGAAACAGTTTCAAGCTACAAATTAATCATTCAGTTCAATGTAACAACCAAACATAATTTACAGGTTCTGGATTTTCAATCATTCAGTTCAATGTAACACCAAAACATAACTTACAGGTTCTGGATTTTCTTTCCCCGAGTTCTCTGTATCATGAGGGGATGAGAGCACACAAACATCAATTCCAGGCCTCAAAAAGCAAATGCAGTCAGATAAAGTTGCCTTCCTTGACTTTATGCGAATGTTTGCGTAAGGACCATTCTTTGCTGTCAGTTGAGTATTATCTGTGAAATTCATGGTCATAACTCCATCCCTAACTTCAAGGAACTCTACACTTTCCCATGAGCCACTCTGAGAGGCCTCAAAGGCTGTCAGATAAAATTCATTAAGGAGGTGCCCAGAAAGTGTTAATAAGAAAACAATTCACATACTACTGTCAACCTATTACTCCAGCCTCACCAAATGAATGAGAAACTATACCCACTTCATCTATTCATACAAGTCCATTCTACATAATCAAAATCTTAATGCTAAAATGATGAGAACCAATCATATAAAGATTTGTTACATGCAGGCCCTTTGGGACTTCCACATTCTAACTACTCCCCTGACTATATAGGACTGGCATTAAGATCATAGCAGCATTATCAAAGCAATTTAATCATATTAAATGTTATGGAGGCAAAAGAATGTCAAAAGCTTGTAGTAATTTCAGTTCTTTACTGACGTAGAAAGACGAGATCATACTTCAATTCATTGAAGGGTCTTATAGCCCCGAAACATCACAAAAATAAACGAATGGAAAATAAAGAAGGCAAAAGGAAAAGGAAAAAAGAGTGGCAATAAGGTATCGTTACGGTAATCATCAAATGGATGTTCAGATTGATAAAGATGCTTCCTCTTCATAATTGATCCAGCAATTGTCTTATTTCTTCAAATAGCCCTGCGAACCAAGTTTCGAAGTTATGAGATATCAACTTGCCGGTACACCATAGTTTTCTTTTTTCCTTTCTTTTATTTTCAATAACCTATGATGAGCAAACCGTGAAGTTGTCAGAAAAAGAAGAAAAGAATCCTGTGACAGCTCATGTTACAAAGACGTCATTAGTTAATGAAAAGATTTGATATTTAAATGAAAAGATTAAAAGAATAATTAGCATTGAATTAGTAACCAAAAAAAGAAAAAGAAAAAAGGTCCACTAATCAATCCTGATGAAATGTCCACAAAACAATGCACTCTGCTTGTATGGCATGGACTTAAGTTTGCTTGATAGAGAGAACTACACTGGCAAGATGTGTAATATCCGTTCGTAATCTAAGAAATACAAATCCTGATTTGTGGGCAATACCCTACAATCTATGTATTCAACTGGAAAAATGAATGGATTTTCCAGTAAGACCCACGAAAATAAGCAACAAAAACAGAGTGTTAAACTCACTCTTTTACCTGAAACTTGTTTCTGGGTGCATCGTATCGATCAAGGAAAATTCAGGTGACTCGGGACAAAAACTTCCTGATTCCGGCAAAGACTTTCATCGACAAAGAGGAAGTAAAGCCATGTTAGTATTAAATATTATAACCTTGAGAAACGCGCAAACACAAACTCGGAGAGAGCGAGTGGCAGAGAGCCTTAAAAGTGATAGGGACAAGGCTGAAAGTAGTATAAAAAGTGAAATCGGGGTTCGTGCGAGTGCATGGGTAATTCACGGGAGTTGGCTCATAAATGAGTCCGTGTTGTCTTCGCTTTGAGGGACAAGATCAGCGAATAAGTGAAAATGGAAAGGGTAGTTTGGGAATTGGGAGCAATAACTTTCTTTTTAACGGCTGTCATCTAGTCCATGTTGGGCTCAGAGTTCGATGACGTTTGACTTGGTAAAACGCAGTTAACATAGCTGCGTTGAACCAGAGAAGATGTAGGCCCCACGTGATTATTCCCTATCAAATTATGCTTTAAAAGATTTGTTGCAAATACACGTCATTTTCTTTTCTTTTCTCGTTCGATTTGAAATGATAAACATGTGCTGAGCGAAAGAACTGCCTAAGCATATTTTTTTCGACTCCAAACCTCTTTATTATTTCTAATTCTTCTTCTTTAAGGAATAATGGAATTTTGAACGAGTCTTTGAGTAATCAGGTTACTCTTATGTGATCAAAATGTCATAACTTTTAGTTACAAAAATAATTTTTTTATAAAAATATTAAAAAAAATTACGTACATTTGATGACTCTCACCTGACCCTCATAAAATAAAAAGTCTTATGCACTAGCTTTACATATAAGAACGCAATTGCTAAAAAACCAAGATTTTACTATCTCAAATAAAATTAATTTATTTTTATTGTTTATTACATGAACTAAATTCATTTAATAAGTAATTTTTATTTAATTTATAATAAAAATAATTTAAGAAAGTTGTTGAAAATAATGTTAGGTTTTATTGTCATCATTTTTTAAGTCATTTTAGGCTTTCACAATTTTTAATAAAAGCAATTAATTTTTTATGTACATTTAACAAGGATTTTACTCAATTTTTATAATATAATGATCTAACCATATGATTAAGAAATATTGTAAAATTTTATGATGGTCTTGTGTAACACCCTAATACCCCTTGGGAGGACACCAGAGTGCTACCGCTCAACTTGCACTCACACATTCGTTACAAATTT
>JANIMX020000482.1:603762-614000 GCA_024582655.2 Erythroxylum kunthianum
CCACCGCCTTTATTAAATTAGACCGAGTCTTCGGTAGCGTAAAACTGAAGACTTGCAGAATCCAAAGCACGCAAAGTCGCAATCAATTAGGGTCTATTATGCTGCCAACTCTCGTTGCACAATCTAATTCTAATAACTTTTGACTCGCTCTCTCGACTTGTTGTCAAGTTTCAGTTCACACAATTAGCACAAACATCAGAATATGTATTGCATTCAACAATAATTAAAGTGACGAAATAATTCTAGAATAATCCTAATATGAGTTTAGAACTCCATAAACATGATAAACATCCTAGAAATCCAATTACACATCGAGGATAACGAAAGAAACAAAAAGGAAAAGAGAAAAAAAAAATGTTTCACTCCTTGATTTGGAATGCTGGAATTTTATGATGCTCTTTTTTATCTCTCCACTTTGATCAGTTTTTTCCATTGGTTGCTGCGTCTTTTTGATATTTTCTTATTCTTAAATAGTTCTTTAAGCTTCTAAGGTTCTAACAAGAGTTTTCCCACTTAAATTGGTTCCAAAAATAGCCCAGAACGTAAAAAATACGAAACATGTCGCGTGCTGAAAAACCCCCTGTCACGATCGTTACAGTTTCATTTAGCCTCCATCCTTTTCATTCTACAAGTTCCTAGTTTTCAACACTCACATGCACATCAAACACTTCAAGTAACATTAAATTATGATTGAATTCATGCTCTTTACCATGCAAACGCTTAGAATATGAACAAACACTTAAACTAATACAAATCTGACCCTATATGCATGATAATCTCCTAGTAAACACCTAAAAACACACTAAATTATCTATGAAACCCTAGAATGCATGACAGTTATCAGTTTTCCCAAAAGCATCTATTGTAGAAGAATCATTGGAATTTGACTCCTTTCCCATATTTTCTTAGTGTACTTCAGCACTCAAGGCCTTATTTTCCATTAATTTGTTCGATGTGAAGAGTACTTTAGTTGCCTCACTTTCCACTGGTATACGCGAATCTACGATTACTTTTGCATGAGTGGTCACCTTAGGTTGTTGGGTTACTTGGTTCCGTGGTTGCCATACTTTGACCAAGCGTTTCTTAAATTGCTTCCAAGTATAGGACACCTTGATTGAGTCCTTCACCATTTTCCTCTTTCCAATGAGCTTCATGATTTGCAACAAGTTTGGTAGCTCCCTCTCTAGGTCCACTTCAATACATACTCGAGCAAAGCCAATCCTCTTCAGATTAGCAATATTATCATCAAGCGCAATTGGACATCCAAGGGAGCTTGCAAGGTAGCTTAATTCCCCTGGGGACTAGTATTCTAAAGGAATACGATGGAAGTTCACTCGTATCAAGATGGACCTTAGCTCAGCTCTAACTAAACACACTCTAGGCTTCCATTTCTTAAGCAATAGTGGTTTCCCTTGTATATGGCAAGGTCCTAGGTCCATCACCCTTTGCGTCATTTCTTCAAAAGTGAAACTAAAGATGAAGAACTTGTCTTCACTCACTAGGAAGTTTTCTAGACCTAGTTTTCTCCAGTTTTTGTTCGCCTACTAGCTCACAACAGGAAATACAAGTCGTTTTTTAAAGGAAACATCCAACCAGAGTCACGTTCCACTTCTTTTCTCTCATTGTAACACTTCAAGCGACGAAGTAATTGGTGCGCCATCCATAAAGGGAGGAGCATAACATAGTCTCCCAAAAGAATCTGGATCCCTCGCCACCTTGCTCCGTGGTCTGCTTCTATCTTGATACATAACCTACCTATGTTCCTGACTTTGGATTGCTATTCAAAAGAGGCAGAAACTCAGAGTTAGAAAGGATTTCAAGAGGAGTTGAAGATAAAGAAAGCTGAAGGGAAGGGCTCATGAACACTGACATTTTACCAATAATGGTAAATTGTCAACAAAAGAGGATGGATGGGAAAAAATATAAGAGTGGTGATTTACTAAAGATAGTAATTAAACTAGGTGAACCTGTTTAGACCAATAGAAAGAAAGGAGGGTAAGGATGGGGAAAGAAGAGAGGAGGTTTTTCCCTCACATGGATTTTTTTTAATGATTTAAGTTTTCTTTAATTTAAGACTATATTTTTGTTAAACTTGATCCATTCCAGCCATTGCATAAGTCTAATAGCAATCTTGATATTTGGAATCCCCATGCAAGAAATTGACCTTCCAAATTAAGCTGAATTAAGGGTCACATTCTGCAACTTAAAGTTCTTTGCCATTGTATATTTTGGTGTTGCAAAAGCAGTGTCATAACTAAAGCACAAGTTTCTGGATTGAAAAGTTGTTAAGAAACCAAGAACTTAATTTTAAAAAGAAGAAAAAGAAAATTAACCAACTAAACTTTCATAGTTCCATTAAAATGTGAACTTGATCCAGATATATCATAAAAACATACATTTGGAGGATAGGAGACACTTGAAGTTCTAATCATATAATGCTGCTTCTATTAGATAAATGAGAAATTTTAAGTTCGCTATTGCTTGGCGGACAAGATCCTTATTCAAGTACTCTGCTAACTAGCCTAAGACCTGACATTGAACCTATACCTCACTGCCTCTTCGGGCCTTTCTTTCCTTACTTCTTGGAAAACCTCGACTAACCAGATCTCCCAGTAAATTAGAGAAGTTTCAATTGTCAGAACCATGAAAATTAGAAGAATTCACATAACTCCATTCCAGGAAAGGTGCAACATTAGCCAAAGGATGGGTATGGAAGGAAGTGCGTTACAAACCAAGAATAATGCCATCAGATGAAAAGTAGTTCGTAAACTTCAATCAATAAGACTTGCCGTACATTTTTAAGAGGGCTTTACACGCATTACATGCATATACGCGCTTACAAATTACAATACACGTATTTTGTTCAAAAAGAATCCACAAAATTTAGCATCAGTAAAAAAGACTGCTAAGTCTTACAAATTGACTGCACCGTTTTCAGCTAAATAGCTTCTCTTTCAATCAATGGAGGAGTCGGTGGTGTCGTGATTTCATCATTACCTCCTGCATACATCTTGTCTTTCACAGTAAGGACCTGCGAATCTGGGTTAGCAAACCCCAAACAAGTAGTACAGTGACTTGGAGAATTACCTGTCAGAATATTATAGGGGCTAGAGTTGATGCCAAGTGGAGAATTCGAATCATTAACAACTTCACAACAATCGTCCATTTGTTTTCTACAAAATTTATCTGCCACAACATCATAGGAATTCCCAGTTCTAACTTCCTGAGCAAGGGAGCACCAACAACAACATAGCCACAGTGTGCAATCTGAAGCTGATGGTTGACCAAAACAAAAGGTGTATGCCGGCAAATTAAATCTCTTCCTCATTTGAATTCTCCAAAAGCCTCCGTAAAGTAAACCAAATGCACAAAGAATAATTCCAGTAAGTCCTAAAGCTTCCCTGGCAAACTCGTTGTCAATATTGATGGCAGCCAAGTTAAAAATCCAGAATGGGGCCATACAGAAAAGGAGAAATGTTGCAATATGAACATACATGTTGCCAAATCCAAGCCTCTCCATATTCCACCCAAAAACACAAAAGCTGCAGAAAAGTGATAGGTATGCAAGTGAGATGTCATCCCAAAAGTCTAGCACTCCTCCACTCCACTGTGGCCCAGCTTCAACAAGACGTTGATCATCTCTGGTTGCGAAGGAATATCTTCTTTCTAGTGATAATACCCTCAACTGCTCGGGCCTCTTGCTCTCATCACTAGTAGTCTGGACGGCTGATTCCTCATCTACTTCTGAATCATACTCCTTACCAAGGGGACTGACAATGCTGTATACTCCAGCCACAGCAGGTGCACCTATTGCAAATGATATACATATTCCAACACCTATTGCAGGTCGCTCTGATCTCTTGTATCCAAGATTCAGACCACAAAGTGCATATTGAGCAAAACAGTTGATCTGCAGAAGAATAACAACAACCATCATATGCGCCCATTCATGGGGTTTATAAGTTCCGTTCTTGCAGTAAATCCTTCTGAGTTTAGAAATGTCTTCTGGCTTCCATCTACAAAGAAGTACAAGGTGATACAATCGCTTTGGGTGCTGATACAGACACATAAGCGTAAACAGGGCATTGAGAATTTGGTTATTGACTTCAAACCACACATTTCTCTGGGACTTCTTTGGTAGTGCCTTGTTTAACATTCCAGTCATGACGAGAAACAAAATTGCACCTGAGACAGCAACACATAGGATCCACACAAAGAGGGCAATATTCATTGGATTTAGGAGCCATTCTTTGCTCATTTTCACAAGCAAAGTCCAATCCATCTTCTGTGCAAGAACCCCATTGATGCGATCTCGAAACCCATGGTCAGAAGATGCTACTGAACGTGAAATCTCATCTCTCTCCTGAGCCAACTGCTTGAATTTGGTAGAGGCAGAACCTATTTTGAGGAATTTCATTCTGTTGGGAAGGGCAGTTAAAACCTCCCGGAATTTTGGATGAGGAATTCCATTGCTCAATAATGTCCTTCTTGACGCTGAAATTGCAAGAGGAACCTGACCATGACTTTTTATCCCATTGGATTCCTCAATATCAACTTTTTGATTAGCATCAGTAATCGAATTCATACTCTCCCCCAAAATTGAGCTTTGTAAGTCAGTTACAGGAGTGGTATCATGGATTATATGCTCTATAATACCCAGACGAATTCTAGTATCCAAAAATTCCAAGCTGTCTTATGTGGTGATCGAAACATCACAAGCAAGACCTTTTGCTAACCAAAGCCAAGAGGAGAAAGGGTCTCAACTAAATAGAATCTTTCACAAGCAAAAAAAATCCCCCAAATAAAACAAGGGCATGGAAATAAAAATTAGACACTCTTTCAAGGTAACGATAAAATTATAGCAACAATCTAGAATCTGCCAATCCAATACAATTGAGTGAGGAAAACCAATCCTTATCGAAACCCAGAAAGCAATCGTTTTGGCCTACAGAGCTGTGTAACAAATTATGAAAGAAACGATTAGGACGATCATCACTTTACTAAACTAAAACGCATGTGGTACACATCGAAGAGTTAAAAAAGAGAACAGAAAAAGAAATCGATATGATAAAGATCTTTAGTCCAAATGTAAAACAAGCAAGGAAAGATTACCAGAGAAACACATGTATGGATGGGAAGAGAGAAGAAAACAAGGGTCTTGAAGAAGCGATGACATCCCAGAAGGATTCCCAACAAAGTAAATTATCTGATGCCTGCCTTTGGTTTCGCCTGGATAGGATAGGGGGAGGTGCTTGCTTCAATTTGGTAAACAACAAAGGTACCAAGTAGACTATTAAATTTTACACGCTGTCGTACGACAGTTCATTTCATATTCGCAGGTAATAGAATATTTCTATAATCCAGACGAGACGACTGGTCTAGCCTGAGCCTCCAATTTTCTTAAGCTCTTCAACCTTCGACTCAGGAGACACTAGACAGCGACTCCCACTAACCTTCCATTAGGTTCCAGTTAGTTGTCTTTTTCTTAAATTTTATTTTTTATTATTTATGCCATCAATTCAAGTGACATGCGGCCTTCCAGGTATGGTATGGCTTGGTGGCTAAGCCAAGTAAAAAAGAAATAGCTTGACAAGTCAATTAGGCAATGCAATTCTCACTAAATAGTTTTGGAACACAAGTTGTTGAAACCAAATACATTTCTCCAGTGCGAGGAAGATATCAGAGTTCAAACCAAAGGTAGGAATAGAGGTTGAGACTACAATATATTCAAGACAATGCGTCTTAAGATTAATTTTGGCTTCATCCTCCACTAACTACCCTATTTTCGTATATCACGCAGTGCCGCATCGCAATTACAAAATCACGTCCATAATTGCAAATTTACCCACCCCAAACCAAATTCTTTTAGTAACAGAGACCCTTGTAATGGCATTATAACTGGACAGAGACACACATGCAGTGCTTGTTCTGGAAATGGAAAATAAGACCCACAAGATTTTTGCCTTTAGGCTTAGGTCAGGTCGTCCTCCTCCATTTCTTTGGCTTTAATCTTCTCTTTCACCCTCAAAAGAAGGGTTGTCTTCCAGGAGTCCTGTTCCAGCAGTTTTAAGGCAAACAACTCAAAATTTTCACATGCATTCAACTTCATCAAAAAGTAAAATGAAATTATATAAAAAGAAAACCAATGACACTTTCACTTCCCAATTAAACCTGAATCAAAGCAAGCAAAAATGGCCATGATGATGGTTGAATAACAATACAAAATTCAAGATGCAAGTGTAATGGAAATACCAGATTTCATTGTTATGTTATTCCTTATATATATTGCAAAATATCGTAACGTATCTCAGTTCAAATATTAAGGGCGTGTTTACTTACAGAAAACTATTTTCTGTTTTCATCTTTCAATTTTCATTTTCATTAAAAATTTGAAAAACGTGTTCATTTGTTATTATGAAAAAATTGTTTTCCATTTTTAAAAACTAAATAACGTGTTCATTTATTGTTTTTGAAAAACGTGTTTATTATTAATTTTGAAAAGCGTATTTTCAGTTTGAAAAACTACAATTTTTTTAACAAAGAAAATTTGTGAAAACAATCTGGACTTGTTTTCTAAATTCCTTTAAAATTTTGAAAACTAGAAAAATAGTTTTCACTTGAAAATTTTATAAAATAGTCCAATATGAATACAAACTTCTATTTTATGTTTTCATTAGAATTTTTCTTTTATAAATAGTCTTAATTTTCTGTAAGTGAACACACCCTAAAAGTTTCACTCAAGCAGGTCTACACATTAGAAGCAATACCAGTGGAGTCATGCTATCAAACTCCTTGACAACGTCAGTGAACTTTGCAACATCCTCTTCATCAATGGCAGCCTCAATATCCTGCCACAATAAATAGGCAATTACTTCGTTTCCATTATTCCATTATATTCTTTAATATACAAAAAGGGGACTGTTACGAACTTGAGGGGATAGTGAAAAGATAAAAGATCAATGTTTACCAACATAAACAATCAACGAAGTTCAGATATTGAGCAGTGATAAGTGATTCGAAGTTGGTAATAGAAAGGAATGGATTCAACATTTTCAGACAAAAAAATTTTAAGATAAGAGACAAAGATTTGTACACGTAACCTACCGCTAATAGTTTGTATTCCCGGGTTCCAGAAAAAGTAGGATCCATTTCCTGCAACAGCAATTTCATATTTTCTCATTTCATAACAACATAAGAAACAGAAAGGGGGTCAAAATCAGAGCCCAAACTAAGACCTGATATCGCTCTAAAGCATTTGTGATGGCAACAACATCACCTTTGCAGAGATGACAAATGCCAGCATTAAGAAGATGCCCTTTGACTCCATACTTCAGTAAATTATTACCAAGGGATTGTTTTGCAATCTCTTCATAAATTTCAATCGCCTTTGGGTATCTAAACAAATCATCACAAAATTAACTAAAAATTGTTTTAATAGTCTTAAAATATCTATTTCTACATCCAGACGATCCACAGATACTTTCATATCATGATCGTTTTAATATTACTCAAAACATCACAATCATCTTAACTTTTAACAGTACTAAACAACAATATGCACTAAAATGAAAACAAAGGATCTTATACAGCAACTTTGTACATTAAAAAGATAATGATTGAAAACCAAGCAAGCAATTTACAGCAATGATAAAAGTGATTATTTGGGTTTATAAGAGAAAGTCGTAGCATAGTCTTCCTATCAGATTACACCACTCATGACATGGTAATGTAATAAAGCAGCTACAATTGACTATCTGCAGGAAGTGAAGAAAATCACATGTATCTCATCCTTTAATAAAGATCTAGCTTCTCAAACAAAACTAATAACTATGCATGCATTTCTCTGTTGAAAGTAAGCATAAAAATTGTATGAAAGGATGTGATAGTTTACAATATTAAACATGAGAATGAATATATATTAACACCCTTACTGTTCTAATTGAGCAGCAAACTGTGCAACTTTCTGCTTGCATTGGTTGGCAGAAGTTGTTACTTCTTCATTTTGAAAGAAGTCAGCTGCCTTTTCATAAAACTCCATAGACTTCTCAATATTTGCTTCCAACTCATATAACTCAGCAATTTCCTACACAACAGAAGGCCAGGTTAATGAACATGTCAACCACTATATATGTATCTTAAATTAGCAGGCATACTATGTATGAACACTTAAACATCATAGAAGCGTTGATTATTAAGTTTGCAAATAACCATATGACCAAAATAATTTAATAGTTCATCACATGAAAACTTGGTTACTAATCACACTCAATCAGAGAGTACCTTATAGTATCTTGCAGCCATATTGATCCTTCCAATATCACAGAACATATCTACTGCCTGAGCTAAGCAAGATATTGCCTCTGCATGAGAAGAACCTTTAACAATTAAGGCATACTTAGGAAAAGTGGAAGTTACACTATTGCATCAAAACTCGGTCCATTATTCAGATGACATGATTATCCACGTCTAAAAGTTTTTTGGTAATATCATAATAACCTTTGAAGTTCTTAGAAGGCCACTGGTAGGTATAAAGGCAGATGATTCCATTTCCAGATTTTGGCATCCAAGAATCAGAATTTAAATTGTGACTTTTAAACGCTTATCATAAAGAATAAAAAATAAAAAATAAAAAATAAAAACTGTACAAGTTTTTAGTTTCACGTTTGCCAAAATGTGCCAAGTGGGTTTGATAATCCAGCTTTTTGTAAGCAAATTCAATCAATAAACCATTTGTTGACCTAACATTTCAGTGATAATACAACAGAGATTACCACATGTTTTTCTATATCCGATGAAAAGATAATGAGACTAAGCACCACTTCGTACCACTTGTGGATGTTTTCTTATAACAGTGAGCAGCATCCACATAAGCTTGAGCAGCCTCGTGCTTACTATCCAACTAAAAACAAACAAAATCCATCACATAGATGAATAACACAGAAAGGAAAAATATATAAAATGGAACGAACTTCAAAAATTAATTCAAGAAAGCAAAGTACAACCTTCACATGACAGTTCGCCAACTTGATATAAGTAGCTCCAGCATTATCCCCTGGCATACCATAATGAAAATATTAGCAAACCGGAGATGCCAAGTATATGGATCAACTAAGGCCTAAGAGAAAACACTGAGGTAGAACTAAATATGCCAGAATCAACTAACCACATTCGCAAGATACGAAGAAAACAGAAATGTAATACATTTATAAACGCATGCTTATCATACACAAAAAGGTCATCATTTGAGATCAATTTCAAGGTCACTAGCACAACAGACGACGGAGAAATGAGGAAACGGCTAAACCACGGCATATTTTTAACTCAATCCGTTGCCATCGTTATCAGTTCCAAGTAATGACGGCCGATCAATGAGGATCCAGATTTCAAACCAAGGAAAAAGAAGCACCAGTGACCTTATTAACAGACCCAAATTTGAATAAAATCCTATACAGCACCAATTTCGCATTTGCAACAAAAGAAAAATAGGAAGAAAGAAGATACAGGATTTGGCGAGCTTGTAAGAGTTGCCAGCTTTATCAAAGAGATCGGCGGCGTCCTCGTACTTGGAACCAAATAATCCCCAACCGCTAAGCTTCTTCTCTGCTTTCTTCTCGAATTCCTCTGCCCGACCTAACTGATCTCCCATTTCTTGTGTCTCTCTGATTCTCTAAGGTCCAGGTAACAGTATCGTGATAAAAATTAACGGAAAATGTCTTCTCTCCTCTTGCCTCGGCTTGGCTCGGCTTTTAGTTGGATAAACTTTTCTTTCTTCACAGGCCTTTTCCTTGGGCTCAGTCGAGAAGCCATTGTTGGGTCAAGACCAAGGTATCAATGATTGTTAACATGATGGCTTTTGTTAGACTTCATAAAAATTATTATTATGCCGGTTGGAATGTTGGAATAGATAAGGAATAGAAAAGATAAGTAATAGAATAAAGTGGGTATTATTTTGTTTAGTTTACTGCTAAAAAATTTATATGCCAGTGTTTGATTTGAAAATATAAACTTTGAATGACAAAGAAATAACTAACAAAAAGATTAAAATATTAATAATAAAAATAATAATTATTATTATTATTAATTATCTACTTATTATTATTCTTATTATTATTAATTTGATTCTTTTTATTAATATTAAATTATTTATTCTTATTAATTTTATTAATTTATTATTATTAATTTTATACTTATTATTATTCGATTATAATTATTAACTTTTATTACTTATATTGATTCTA
>JANIMX020000482.1:674925-690132 GCA_024582655.2 Erythroxylum kunthianum
AATTGTTAGAAACACTATAGACACGGAAGTGAATATAGGTTTGTTAGGGATTCTTAATTAAACGAATTAGTCAATGCAGGAGCTGCTTCAATTGGTTTAATTACAAATTATCCAAGGATTAATGCAATGTTTATACTTAATTATTCACTAAAGGATTAGGGATAATTAATTTAGGACATTAGGCGATCATAGCATCGAAAGGTGAATGAGCGTAATTTAGAGTCTACTATTAATTAGAGATACGGGAGCTGACTGAATAATTAGAGGTTTAAGACTTTAATTTAAAGACATGATAAAATCACTAAGATAACCACATAGCTATTAATCTATATGACACGATGATGATTTGATTAGTGTAACTAGGGAGGATTCTAAATCTCCACATTCTTAATTAATTGGTTTTTCACAATATTCTTCAATTTCTCTCTGCAATAGTTTTAATTTAGTTGCTTTTATATTGGTTAATTTGGCATTCACCTTTCGATTTCCTAAATATTAATAAGAGCTATTATAGATTTAGTAATTTAATTAGTCCTCGTGGGATCGACAACCTTACTCACTCTCTATTACTTCATACCAACCCAGTACACTTGCTGGAGTATTTGCTTTATTTTTAATAGTACATTTTCAACGAATCACTTTTCTCCATACCTCTAATTTTTTTTCTTGTGGAAAGGTTGTGGGTTTAGTATAGTGATAGTCTATGGTTGTGGTGGACAATGGATATTTTGTAACGGTGTTAACTTGTCGTTTGTGCATAGTTGATGGACGTAATTGCATGGGATGGCTTCTTGGATTTTCGAGTAAGGTGGTAGAAGTGGGTGGTTGGGTATTCGGATATTGGAGAAGATCATCAATTAAATTTAAATTTTCTAGTGGGGTCGGGATAGTACGAGCAGGTGTAGGGAAATTTAAATTTGGTGGAGAAGTGGGGTTGGTAGTTGCAGGTGAAGGTAAAATGAGAGAAAAAGATGAAGATTGAGGTAGAGATTGGGTATAATTAGATAAGGAAGAGGAGTAGTTATCTGAGGAAGCCAAATGATCGTGAGACATACAAGTGAGAGTTAGCCAAGGAGTGTAATCATAATGAAGTACTTGCACAGAAGAAAAACTTTTGAAAGGAAAAGAATTCTCATCAAATTTTAAATGCCTAGAGATATAAATTTTACTAGTTGATAAATCCAAACATTTATATCCAAGATGAGATGGAGATAAGCCTAAGTTAACAGATGGAGAAGTCCTAAAAGATAATTTATATTTTTAATACACACGTAAAAGGGGAAAAGTTGCACAACCAAACACTTTGAAAAATCATAATATGGATGTTTATTAAATAAACAAAAAAATGGTGATTTGTTAGCAAGTAGAGAAGTGGGCAAAGATTTAATTATTTAGACAGCATTATCAAAAGCATGTTGCCAAAACTTTAAAGGAATTGAACTATGGGAAAGCATAGAAAATCTAGTCTCAATAATATGCTTAATTTTATGTTCCGCAACCCCACTTTGTTCATGAGTATGAGGATAATCTATACGATGTGAAATTCCTTTTGATGCCAAAAATATATTTAATTTCCTATATTCACCACCCCAATCAGATTGAAAAGCTTTAATTGTTGTTTGGAATTGATTTTCAACAAAATTTTGAAACAAAATGAAAATTTCATGAAGGTCACTGCGTTGTTTCATAGGATAAAACCATGTGAACCTTGTAAAATCATCCACAAAATTAATAAAATATTTATGACCTTGGGTGGAAGCATGAGGAGCAAGATCCCAAATATCTGAATGAATTAATTCCAATGATGAAAAAGGTAGTGTGAATAGTAGGAGGAAGGGAAATTTTACTCAATTTTCCATGATAACAACCAACATATTTAAAATCAAAAAATTTAGAGGATGAAGAACAAGGTAAATTAAATTGTTTAACAACTTTATTAACAATAGAGAAATTAGAATGCCCTAAACGAAAATGTCAATCTTGCAAAGAGACTTGGTTAACTTTAGGAGAAGAATCCATCATCTTGTATAAACCATGATCACTTGATCCTCGAAGAAGTTCCTCCTTAGTTACATGATCCTTAACAATACAATAAGAAGGGTTCAAAATAAAAATTATTGTCTTTGGTAAATTTTTGGACATAAAGAATTTTTTTATTAATTTGTTGAACAATAATAATATTGTATAGATGTAATGGACGGTTATGAGATGATAATTTAGAGAAGCCAATATTTTTTTATATCCAAACCTTGGCCATTTGGAACATATAGTTGGCCCCTGCCCTGATAATCTTGACTAATGTTGAGATAAAAAATGTCAGGAAAAAAATGATGACTAGCTCCTGTGTTAAGGAACCATGGGAGAGTGGATTCGATTATGCCATGTGGGCCAACATTATTTGATTGATTTGCTAGTTCAGAAAATTGTTGCTTATGATAACGTTTTCGACACTTATCTGTTGTGTGGTTTCGCCAACCACATATTTGGCATGGACCTTTATTATTATAGTTTCAGCGAGAATTGTTGGTGGTGTTTCGGTTAAAGGATGAAGAGTAATTGTTTGATCAATTTTGTGATGGGATAGTGATTTTGGTGACAATGTTAGCCATGGGATATCCTTCAGAGTTTTTTAAAAGAATCTCATGTGTTACTAATTGTCCATGTAATTCATGAAAAGGGACAAGATTAGGGCATAGATTCAAGCCTGTGATAATAGAGTGAAATTCACTACAACTACGACGATAAATGATAGCATTAAACTCAACATTAGACATAGGTCTACCTGCAGCTATTAATTCATCAACAAGTGATTTGGCCTTTTGTAAATACTTGGAGACTGATAGATCATTCCTCTTGAATTCCTTCAAATCAATGTGCAATTGAAGTTGTCTATTTTGTGAGACTGATCCAAAATCATTGCTTAATGCATTCCACACTTGAGAGGATGAAGTTAATCTAACAATACAAGAAAATACTTCTTCAAAGAGTGAAGATAGTAGCCATGACATTAACATTTGGTATTTCTTAAACCAATCAAAGTATTCAGGATTTGGAATGCTAGTGGGTGGATCAGTATTAGTGAGAAAGTTTTTTGGTGGTGGAAATGTGGTTCCATTAATTAAGAACATGAGATTTTGATAATTCAAAAGAGGAATAAATTGGGTTTTCTAAGCTAAATAATTTGTAAATTTTAGTTTTATGGCAAAAGAGTGTGATATGGTTGTTATTAGAGTGGTATTTATGGTGGGTGTCAATGGAGTGGAGGTATTGTTGTTTATGGATGGTTGGGTTGAGGAGGATGCAATAGCTAGCTCTAATACCATGTAACAATCTTGGGTTTTCTATATATTTGAAGAGAGTGTACAATAATAAGATATGAGCCAAGATTGAAGAACCCAAGTAATCTCAACTGAATAATAAATATATTTGAATAAAAAATAAATTTGATATCCCAAGCAATCTAAACAAAATAACAAAAGTACTAAACACGTGATATTTGCTAACAGACGCATTGTCAAATTCCATCATTCTAAGGGTCAAAACGGCAGTTTTATATTTACCGTTATTAGTTTACTAGTTTTTAATTATTTTGAGGACCTTGTTGTAATTATCATTTTTGTTATCTTTGGATTTTTTTATTATTCCATTGTATAAGACATTGGCGGAGCTTTTGTTATCTTTGAAGAATTAAAGTTGAGTTTTGTCTCAATTGATGTCAATTTTTTGATGATTCTTAGACTAAACAGGTTTTTGATTCTATCCATTACACTCGCTGCATCAACAAGGAAGAACTAAAGAAACAAATTAACAAGAGACGTAACATTTAAATCTCAATGTTAATAAGTTCAGTAGAAAAGGAAGAAGGAAGAGAGATTGTTGATATCACAACTCCTGAATGGATGGGAAATTGATTATAAGATTGTTAAGAGTTAATCATGTTTTATCTTATGTTCAAAACTTTAGTGATTTATCTTTAGATTACCAGGTCCAAATTAATGGATTTGTATGTTACTTAATTCACATTTCTAGACATTTATGAGATGCATGATGAATTACGTTCATTAATGACTCCGTAATCTATTAAGAGAAGCATTTAAAAATGTCACAATACGAACAGAAAGCTGGAATTGAAAGAGGCATGCACGCAGTTCCCCGAGCGACTTAAATCGGTAACATAATTGTGTTCTCTAGTTAATTTCTATCAGATCCTCCTAATGGTTATGAAAGAATCAAGCATTAGCAGCTAGTCTCAAAAGCAAGCTGGAACAAAACATGTTGTCAATTCAAACCTTGTCATCAGAAGTTAGTTAACAAATCCTTTCACTTACAGATTACAATGTTGGAGGATGACATGTTCTGACGATGTATCACTGCCTTTTGTGCAGGACAACATAGGAACTATGTGTTATGGGTTATAGATCGGATAGAAGTCATTTTCCAAACGCTAAAACGCTCTTTCCACCAAAATACCATTTTGTGGAGCATAAAAGAAGTTGAAAGCCAAAGTAAGACATGGATGCATAACGCAACCATCTCTGCCTCTCGTGCACTATTCAAAAATCAACAAACAGACGCAAATAGTTGGAAACAGCCACTTGAAACGTCTCGTAGGTATGGCCTTGTCAGGTTTTCCCTCCCTGCCATTGTGTGGTTTTTGGTTGCTTTACATGTGAATTAAGAAGGGACAAGGACGTTGTCAGTATCGTGTGATCTGCTCCATATGTTTTTCCCTTAATCTTTTTCCTGTGATCCTTTCGCAATTGATATTCCGAATCAACAACTGATCCTCCTGTTACCTAAACTAAATTCTCACTTTGTTTTAGACTTAAGGCTTGCCCTAGAGTGTTTTTTTTCTTCCAAAACTATAAAAGTTTTAAATTAAACTTGATTAACAACAAAATTTTAGTTTACTCATAAATTATCCATGAATTCGTAAATAAATATCTAGATAGAAATACATCAACATTTCTATATATATATATTGTAGAACCAAAAAGAAAAATAATTATTATCCGAAGATTGCAACCTTAGTTCTTGGTAGATGTGGAGAATTAATGGCAGACTCGCATCTACTTCGTTCGGATATGTAGCTGGCAGCTTCTAAGCATACAGCACGCTTATATATAACTTTTTCAGACCAGTTTGTAAGCGTAAGATAACGTGTTGAAATTCTGAAAGTCGCTACCTACAGAAAGCGACCCCTTTGATTTGTTTTGATTCGTTAATGAAAATGACTTTTCACTTTGTTCTATACCAACAAAAATCATACTCTATACCATTCGACTACCTCGTAGACGGTTAGACTTAATAGTTTTAGTCCTCTTTTTGTATTTTATCAATTGGGGTTTCAAGAAACAAGTTAGATCTTTTGTACAAGTATATACAACTAAGTCGTGATCTTATAATCAAACAAGTATGTAGACTAATGCTTGAAACAATTTAATTAATTTAAGTTTTATAGAATTCACTAACTTTTATGTCAAGGGAAACAAGACTCAGGTGATTTAGTTATATTAAGAGGAGACATTCAGAAGATTCAGTGAGAAGATGCGAGAAGATAATACTCAGAGACTGTAAGAAAAAAAAAATTGAGCCTTAAGAAGAATTGGAAGAAGGTGATAAAAAATGAGATAACAGTGTTAGAACTTACCGGGGATATAACCTGTAATAGAAAATTATAACGTACTAAGATTCAGATATAGGAGCTCTTATAAATGAATTATTGTAGGTTTCATAAGTTGATCTAGTTTAACTTATGTTTTTTTTTCTCTTTTTTTTATTTTTTATCATTTGAAAACAGTCTCTTTACTAATTAGGGGTACAATTGAGTACTATTAAAATCTTCTCAAATTCTGTTTAACAGCAGAATTTTTACTGTTATGTTTTTTTTTTTTGTTGTTGTTAAAATATGTAAGAGAATTATTTGTCTTTCTTTCTGTAATAATTGTATTATATAGTTATTAATGGATTCTTGGTTGCCAACCAGATCCACTCTTTCCCTCTCTGTGCACACTGGAAAGGCATTTATCACTCTACTTTATACATTGATAAGTTTTGTTTCCATTATCTCATGTGCATGTGAATGTACTTTCCCTGAAGTTCAGCTCACGTGAGGTATTCGCTAGCATAAGTCAAAGGAGGAACTCTCCCTCTGCAAAAAGGGTTAGATATACAGAACAAAACCCAGATCAAGGAGAATAATTATTTAACTAATTACGAGGAAAAGAAAGTTAAGTTATCTCAAGGAATGTAGAGATGATGGGTGGTGGTGCCTCATGGCAATAAATATCCTTGCTAAGTTGCCATTATCATGTTTTGGAAAATTTCTATTTATCGTTTTCAAGTAAAATATTTGCAAAGTCACGAGCAACATTTCTTCATAAGTTACATTTCCCTTGCATTATTGGGCACAAAAGTGTAGTTTGCACCCTTGTTTTTCTTTGTCACATGATAGGAAGAAACATATCCTGTACATGTCGACATTAAAACGAGTACAAGTCAGCAATGCACTGCCAGAAGGTTCAGAGCTCAGTTCAAATTGCCATTTCCGTGATTACAGGTCAACATATGTGTATGTGAGTATCTGTATACTATTGACCAATGTTTTAAAAATTAAATCAATAAGATAAAATGTTTAAGGTTTAACCGATATTAGATGATTATAAATTATGGATAATTTTTTTTAAGTATGATTAAAGGAGATTGTTCTTGTTTATTGAAGAATTTGAAATTTAATTAAAAAAGAACATTGTTAAATAAAAATTAATTGATTTATTTTAATTTATAAAAATTGATTAATTTTTTAAATTGACCAATTAATTAATAATCCGGTCATTCTTTAACAATAAGTGTTATTAAAGTAAATCAAACCCGAACATTAAAAAACAAATGGAAAAATTAGTAAGTTCAATATTTTTTACGGTTGAATCGATTGAACCGATTAAAATTTTTAATCATTTTCTGTTATGATTATTCTCTTTTTATTAAGTTTGACCATTTTAGGTTATCTGTCCTAAAGTATATTTTTATGGACTTAAATCTAGCTAATTTTTGTTGAGCTAACCGTAGGCGAATAATTTACGCTTTGTAATATTTACATTACTATATTGATTAAGAATTCAATGATTAGTATTTAGTATTACGAATTAATATTCCAAATCAAAATCTTCTGAATCTCTGACGTTTCTTTTTGGAAAAAACTTATCATTTCTTAATTATTTATTTGGTTCATCGCATGGTCTAAATATGCTTAATTATCAGCTTTGAGTTCTCGTCTATACTTGTAGGAAAAAGAATATTAAAGACAATATACCATCCAATGAAATATACATTATTAATTTCTTCTCGGCGCGAGTTATAATTCAATAACATCGTTTGTTCTTAACAGTTTTTTTTCTTCCTGAAAACATTGTATGCTCTATTAGACTTCAACCACCTTGAAATTTCACGGACACATCAATATGCGACCATATATAGTATGCCATGAAGTGTTCCATAAATTATACAATGACTTGAACTGCCAATTCCTTTTTCATCTCAAAATAGTATGAATTTATGGTATACCATACGTCTTTATATCTGAACTTAGTAGCTGCTGCTTCTTAGTTCAGCTTTGTCGAAATCTGAGTCGTCCCAACCAACATCTTCCAAGCGGCTTATATTGAAGGAAGTCGATGTTCCACTCCATTACCAAATGGCGATGGGGAGAGTATCTCAACTCCTTTATTAACTTATGCTTGGTCCCTTAACTTTTCAATATGTGACAAATACTCTTAACACGCCCTTGCACGCGTGACGAATAGTGTTGGAGTCCCATATTTGATAGAGATATGACCTAAAGAATGCTTATAAGTAAAGAGCAATCATCACCTTATAACTTAGCTTTTGGGGTTGAGTTAGACCCTAACTCAAATTCTAACGTAGTATTAGAGCCTATTTCAGATTTGTTGGGCCATCGACAGATATCTAGTCTTGCAAACTTCACGCTTCAGATGTTCAGTTCTGGGCATGAAAAGGGTGTGTTGGAGTCCTATATTAAATAGAGATATAACCTAAAGAATACTTATAAGTAAGGGACAACTCTCACCTTATAAGCTAACTTTTGGGGTTGAGTTAGGCCCTAGCTTAAATTCTAATATATATTTTTCGGAGTTGGAAAAGGAACGACTTCATTACCTAGGAAATAGATTAAGAATGCATTGGCATCAATCTGTTATTGTTTTAGAAAACATTACCGAAATGGGAGAGAACGTGATTAGATTCGGAAGTAAAGAAAGCAGCATAATCCATTGCCCTGAACAAGGAGGGTCCTTGAGGAATAAAAGTTTTCATAAGATTCCAAGTTCTAGGTAGAAGAAGGTAAAAAACAAAACTTTCTCATTTTAACTGAATGATAATTGTGAAGCGCAGGGAACTTATTCCCTAAATTCAAGGTCCCTATGTATATGGTGAATTTCGTGGATCAAGGACTTGATGATAATTATGTCTACAGGCTGACTCTGGAAATCTACGAAGTCTAGGAAGAGCAGCATTGTATGGGGAAGGCAAAGGCAAGAGACAAGGTTTGAACAGAGTGTGCGTATGGAGAGTATTGTTTTGTTGTAATGATTAATGAGCACACATGTGACTAGGTGGGTACTTGATTTGTCCCTGCACAAACTAGACAATCTTGGAAGCCAGAGCCAGGGAGGCAGCTATCCAAAATTTGCATATCGACTGTTATTGATAAAACATGTTGATACATTTGGAACATCTCGTGACACGTTTATGGGCAGATGTGTGTGCTTTAAATTATATATAAAATTATTTATTTGACTATTTTTATATATTTTTTGTCCATATTAGTGACTACTTATCATGATCCTTTAATTTGGTGGATACTTCTTTCATCAAGGCGTAATTAGGGCCATATCTCAATACACCATAACATAAATGTCATTATCTACTAGTATATAGCTCTCTAGTAGGATGTTAGCTAATGTAATGACTGAGGATTTGAAATTGGGAGGGAAGGACAAGGTTGGAGAAGGGTAGAATGGCACGTGTGGAGAGAATAATGAAGACAATGAGGAGGAGCCCCCGTGAGGAGTGTTTGGAGTCATCCCAAATTCACAACCAAACTTAATCTTTGTTGCGTCTCTCATTCGCTTCTTTTGATGACCTTTGCATATTATTTTCATTCTTTTATTTACTCATTCATACTCTACTCCACAACAATCCTATTTTAGTTTTGTTCCATAACAAGTCATTGTCTAGCTTTTAACTCTATTCGAGGCTAATCCTTAGGGTTTGTTGATGACAATAAAGATTTGGTACCTTTGGTTGGGAAGAAGTCATTAATTTGTTTTTCTCTATAAATTGTTTGCATTGAATTTTAAATAACTTAACTTTAACTTGCATGAAAATGGATTCATAAAAATTTATAATTTAATTAAGACCTTATCTAATAGTTAAAATTCTATTCAAGGAGGATTGCCCGACCAAATAAAAAGAAATAACGTGTTTTGAATGCAAAATTGGAAGGTTAGTTGACACCTTGCAAGTTCCTTTCTTATACCAATTGTTTGTAGTAAAAATTTGAAATTTTACCTCAAACATGGAGATATCTTCTAATATATAGATTCGTATCCTTTTTGTTAATTATAATCATGTTCAATTTTTGTACTTAATCATTCTGTAAAAGAGAATGAAAACTTTTGGTTGAAGCTTTGAGTTTTTGTAGCCCATAAAACGTATATTCATGTTCTTAAGCTATTTCTTAAGATTGTGATTTAAAAAAAAAAAAGTCTAAGCAACAGAAAATGGTGAATTCATGTCCTTAATATTATTAGCCACTAATTTTATTAATTTGTAGTATAGAAATTGGACTTGCATATGTATATGCTTTTTTATTATTTGAGATTTAAAGAGTAGCTCAATTTTTTAAAACTTAATTTTTTTTCAAAATTTGTTTTTTATAGTTTTCAATTTTTAGAAAAATACTTAATTTACATTAAAAATAATAATAATATACGTGTAATATGAATATCACGTATAGACTAATCAAATATTGACATAAAAATATAATCCAATTCTTAAACTCTATATAGAATAGATTAAATTCGATTCCAACTGATAATTTATTGTAATTATCTTAAATTATCAATTTTAGTTAAGTTTAATTGATTCAAGTCGAGTTTAAAATTTATGTTAAAATATCGTGTTATGAATAATATTTAATTGATTCATGTGTAATATTAGTACTAATGCATATTTTGTTATTTTTTAACAAAATCTAAGATAAATATTTTTTTTGAAAAAATAAAAATTATACAACAAATCTTTAAAATTAAGTCTTCATATCTTCTATCTCAATTACTGAATCTGGGGACAGCGAAAGAAACTCGGCCGTACTTGTTGATCTTAGATTAGATGTGCCCATGAATGAGTTTTTCATTTTTTCAGAACACCAAAATAATTTGGTTGCAATTTCTTCTTAAAATTCACTTAGGGGCATTCAAGTAAATCCATACTGCAAACATAATTATCTATATATATGTAATGTTTCCCTGGGGCAGTCACGTGGGAGGAGAATAGAAATCATATATATTTGAGAGCTCATCTCCTCTTTCAAACAGCTTCTTAAAGCTCGTTGATTTGATAGAAAATATTAAGACAAACTGAATCATTGAAAAAGAGAAGAAATCGACCATGGTTTCCAGGGAGAACAAGAAAGTAACATTGCATGAGAAGCTGCAACTTCTTCGTTCCATTACCAACTCCCATGCTGTAATTCCCTGTATCTCTAAACCTTTACCGTGTATTATATATGTTGGATCTCCCCTTTGTTTCTCTTTCATTTCTACCATGCATATTCGTTCATTTCCTCTCCACTCCCCTTTGATTTTAATATTCTTAATTGATTTAATTTGACCCTTATTTGTGTTGGTCACCGTTTAGTCCCCTTTATTTGATGCATTCATATATTTTGTTTGTCCCTATTTTCAGTTAGTATGTAAAAGCTTATCTACTGGTTCTTCATCTCCATTCTTCTGCTAAATATACTAAGATCAATATACTTATGTTTATTAATCAGTATTCAGTATTAAAATTTAACGAGTTCTCTCCTATCCCTGTTGACGGAGAACAAGCACCTGGTGAAAACCTACAAGAGGTGAACTTGCTACGTATGGTGTTTCTTTCTCCTAGTAATAATCCAAATAAATTTGAATCTGCTGATTCTGTGTGGTCATAAATTTGGTTCTTATATAGATAAACATGTAGTATGAAACAAAAGACCAGGATGGCACAGATTCACATATTATTTGCGTGTAGCAGCTTAACAAAACGTCTATTATAGTGGACGCATCGAAGTACATTCAAGAGCTGAAGCAAAAGGTAGAAAGACTTAATCAAGATATAGAAGCTGCGCAGATTTCAACCAACGCAAGTAAATTGCCTATGGTACCAATGACTTCATGTTCTATTAATTGTCTGGGAGACTTGTCTTTTGGTTTCTTCTCGAAGTACCTGATATGTTTCAGTAAATTTTCCTTTATTAACAGCAGGTGAAAGTAGAAAACCTAGAAAAGGGTTTTATGATCCATGTTTTCTCGGATACAAGTTGTCCTGGATTGCTGGTGTCCATATTGGAAGCCTTTGAAGAACTGGGTCTTAATGTGCAGGAAGCTAGGGTTTCTTGTACAGACTCTTTTCATCTACAAGCAGTTGGTGGAGAAGTAAGATTCAGAAAACTTCTTATACATTAATCACATGTATGTGCTCAAAGGCTTAGGATCCTCTCCCCGTCTGTGGTTTGTTATGACCATCATTGATAGAACAGAGTTACACGTGCCCACTGTTCCAGCCTAACTATGTAGCTACCGCAATATGAAGTTAATTATTAAATCAGTTATTAACCGAGTCTGGTTATCCTGTAGTTATCCGTTTTACCTCGGTAGGGGATCACCTATTGGCCTTGTAACAGGTCCCCGTCACCATGCTATATTATTTTAAAAAAAGGAAACAAAACCTTCCTATGGTAGAGCTATTTTCTTTTTTACAGTATAGATATCAATGTTCACGATTCTTACATTTTATGAACCTATTAAAATTTAAACATTAACTGCTTGTCTGATATGATAATATATCAATAACATTAAAGTTTTCACTTTGCAGACTGTAGAGCAAAATGAAGGCATTGATGCTCGAGTTGTGAAACAAGCGGTGCTGCATGCTATTGATAAATGGATTGAAAGTAGTGAACAAAAGTAATGAAATTCTATTATTATGCATATGTCTAGCTTTTTTTTATTTACAATTCGATTTTCTTATCTCCTTTTGGTGCCGTGTAAGGAATTGCACTCCTTACCCACATTTTGCTTGGAACAAAAATAAGCGTCCAATCGAGAACAGTCCAGCTGCTTCTCAATTTCGTTTCCAAATTAAGGTTGAAATTAGATTGCCAAATATTTTATTAAAATTTTGGTTAAGAAAGCTATATCTTCAATGATTCTAACATTATAATTCAGGTCAGTCTCCTTCAGTTTTTTGTTAGGACAACCATCTAATATCATCAAGAGCATTAGAAAAATTCAACGACGAACAAGAGCATTAGAACTCTAAGTAAAGGCAGTATTATCCTTGAAAAATATGAATCCACTTGTGCTATTTTTATCTTCAATATCACATTTCTAATCACTATCACTATAACCAACAAGTTTGAAATAAGGTGAGGGAGAATAATGCAAGCCATAGTCAAAGTAACTTTGACATATCGCATAATTCTTTTAGTCATTATCATATGAGTGATAGTTGGAGCTTCCATGAAACAACTTATAACTCCTACTCCAAAAAGAATGTTTGGCCTCATACAAGTCAAGTATCTCAAGCTTCCAACAAGACTTTTATAAATAGTTAAATCCACCTTTTTACTTTCATCAGACTTTAACAAAATTTTAACACAATTAATTGGGGTACTCACGAGTTTACAATTCATCAACTTGAATTTCTCAAAAACTTTCCTTGCATAAGTCATTTGAGAAATACAATTTCCATCTTCATCTTGCTTTACTTCAATACCAAGATAATATGACATAACTCTTATATCAGTCATTTCAAATTCTTTAACCATTGTCTTCTTGAATTTATCAAATATCTTTGCTTGTGAAGATTAAATCATCAACATATAGGTATACAAGAAGAAGTCTTCCATTTTTTCCTTCGATGAAATAAATAGTATGCTTTTGTAGATATTTAATGAATCAATGGCTTTGAAAATATTTATTAATACAACTGTACCAAGCTCTCAAAGCTTGTTTTAAGCCATACAATGTTGTCTTTAACTTTAGCAATTTATCTTCATATCCCTTCACCACATACCCTGATGGTTGTTGGATATACACCTCCTCCTCAAGGTTGCCATTCAAGAATGCAGATGTGATATCCATTTGATAGATCTTCCACTTCTTTTATGCAGCCATGGAGATGATTAAAAGAATTGTCTCTAATCGAGCCATGCGAGCAAACACTTCATCATAATTGACTCCATGTTATTAACTGTAGCCTTTAACGAGAAGCATTGCCTTCTACCTCTCTACTTTTCTTTTAGCATTTCTTTTGAATTTTTATATCTATTTCACACCAATCGCCTTTTTCCCCTTTGCAAGAGTAGAAAGTTCCCATGCGTCATTCTTTTGAATTGCTTGGATTTCCTTATCCATTTCTTTTATTATTTTATTTTCTTTTATCTCTGTGGACTTATAAAGATCTCTTAGACTTTTTGTTCTTTAGAATACTTTTGCGAGCTAGAAGAATATTCATCTCTTGGTGAGTGGGACACTACAAGAAAATTGTAAATTACCAACGTAATTATTTTTATTTTTAAATATCAACAAATTACCAAGTATATAATATTTATATAATTATAAAATAAACACTAACAAATCACCAATTGACTACTAACAAAAAAATAGTTGGTAAATATGGCGCCATAAATAGCAACCAATTACTAACAAAATAGTTTGAAAATATTTAACAACAAGTTTTTTTTGTTAGAAAAAATTGCAATAATCAATAGCATTAAAATACCAATAAAAAATTATCTCTTAGTAAATTCTGTAGGAAAATTATGGAGCCATGCATCACATGCATGGCAAGGTAGCAGAAGCATCTAACATAGTTGCACATGATAGGAATCTCATTATTATGAACTCATCATGATTTCTTCCATGCTATATTTTGTATCATGGACTTCAATAATTCGATTGAAGATCAACATAAATTCATAAATAAATGAATATAAAATTAATGAAAATGCCTTTCTTTCATTATTCAAATATGAAATATGTACAAAAAGTGTTAAAGGTGATTGCCTTTAAAGCACTTACCTAACAAAAAAAATGAAGGTAAATAATATAAAGTGTTTGAATTAAGTTGTTATAACTTAATTAAAACTTAAGTTGTTATAACTTAATTTATGTTGAAGACGCTTAATGAATGACTTCCTAGTTTAATATTACTTCACAATTTAACTAATTTCGTTAAAAGTTCTGCTAATTCGCAACTAGTTTTGGCCAACTAACATTCATGCAGTCACACAAATGCAACATAATGAAATGGGGAGCAGTTGCATACCACTCCTCCACACTTAAGTAACACATTGTCCCCAATGTGTTAAATAAATATCACGAAGCAGTAAGGGATGGTCAAGTATTAAAGAAATAATGGGAGCAAAGGGAAAAAGAATTTAAACATGGAAGCATAAAGAGCTCATGGAATATACTAGTAATGAGTCGGCATAACGGCCTGAGATTTACAAAAATAAATTAACTAAGTACAACAAAAGAAGATAAAAATGAAAAAAAAATCTATCTAAAATGAAAATGGTGGGTTGCCTCCCACCGAGTGCTTCTTTTCCAAACCGTCGTCTAGCTGGACAGTGGAGAAATTTTGCCTCCCCTGGACCTTAGCTTTACTATTTCCTCCCCTAGAGGTCTCACAGGTCTCCCAACTTCACTCATCTAGCTCTCTTAACTGTAAACTCCAATCATTCTTGAAATTGACTAAATGAGTGTAGGATGGTATCGACATTTCGACCTTATGCACTTCACTCGGCATGTTGTTCTTAACCGTCTGATCCTTGACCAGAGGATTCTTACGGGCAGTTTTTGCAACTGAGATATCTTTATCCTTGAGTGTTCTTTTTACGTCCTTTGCGATTTTGAAAAC
>JANIMX020000482.1:1434115-1449696 GCA_024582655.2 Erythroxylum kunthianum
CCATTATTTCTAATGCATATGTTGAAATCAAGCCATGATGCGCACCCAGGATTCTGCTTTCATAAAAACACCATGCTTTAATCAAGATAATACTGCGCTTGAGAAGATGTTCTTTCCCAATAAGTTGGTCAACCTATGAAAGAATTGGCACTTAATTAAGGAAAAAAATTTCAATAATGCATTAAGAAAGAGATTGTACTATTGTAAGATCAATGATTGCAGAAATTAAATTAGGGAGAGGAAGGGGAAAAGGAGAGAGAGAGAGGGGCAAGGGGAGAGCCAGAGGTTTGTTTAATCACAAAATTTTATAACCATAAAAATTTGCAAACAAAAAAAAACTAGTGGAAACAAGTGATTGCTCAAATCAAAGAAATACGACGAGTCACTGGCCAACATAGAAACAAAAAAACTGAAGAAACAAAGAGAAGGAATTCAAGTTCTACATACATCAAATAGACTGCAAATTATAAAGGGGGCCAGTTTTGCAACAAAGAGAAACTACTTAGGAACTGAAGAAAGGGTTAATATGACCCATTTATTCAAATTCTTAACCTTATCTACATCTTCGCTGGCTTTTCTTCAAATTCTTAACCTTATACATAAATAACTAAAAACAGGTCTATCATTTCTTACGGTGTCTCAAATATATGGTTTTCATTGCATTGGTGCAAATTTAATTACCTCCATTTTCAATTTAAAATGAGAGAATTTCCCATTGATAGCAACAGTAACTCTTTCATACTATGAATACCAATACACCAAATTACTTGCATACTTATGGGTCTTTAACAGAGATGTAAAGATTCGATAATTAGCACATCTTCACATTTTCTGCCATAAACATTCGCGTTAGTGCTTTGACATGATTAAAGCAGATCTTCTCACAATTTTTACAAAGAAAGTTCTTGCAATTGTGCCAGAAAAGCATCCAATAAATTGTTATCACAGCATGCAGAAGCAAGACTAAGGAGGCCATGTTAAACAGACGTAAGAAAGTTCTACACCTTCCGTATCACCATCTATTCCCACACATTAATAACTCTGCACCATAACACTGTCTAAAACACCCATACCTCCCATCTTGCTTCTTCTCAACCTATGACGGGTACTACAAATATTTTGACTACGTATCCACACATATTCTAGACCTGAGAATTAGTGGTAGGATCATACCTGCTCTAGAAAGCATAAAGCACAGAGACCTGCCAGTTGATTGAAAGAGATGTCCACTGATATGTTCTTGACACAACATTTTACAATTTTGACCTGCCATTTGGAACTCCACATTCAAAGAATACACATGAATATATGGAAAAATCTTTTTCGTAAAGAGGAATTACCAACATTTATTTCCTTTACATATAAAGAAGTCTGCGTAAGTCAATTTCGATGGAAAGTGAAATGACAAATGAAACTAATTACGTATTAATCTACACCAGTAAAACTAGCAAAACTTTCCCCCCATAAATCCAGATAATAAATGGCCTACAGGGATAAGATAAATTGATAATAGAATGAACAAAAAGTCTCGACTCAAGAATGAATTTGTGGCAAACCATAGCTTTTACTTCTCTTTATTTTGTGAAAAAAACATGATAATTAATACAGGATAAGAAATGTGTACCACGACCAAGACTAGCTTGCAGAAAATAGGTATACATTTTTTAATATTCTTACGAAATTCAGCATATTGAAACAGAACTTGTTCAATGACTTCAGAATGATTGCTAGAGGAATTCAAGTTCCATAACAAGTTCATAGGCTAATAATAACTGCATTATTTGCATCAAAATTTGTTACTGATCATGCTAATTAAATATTAAATTTGTTGTTCATTGTTGCTGTTTACTTGGGGACGGTCGTATTATTATCTCAAAAGGAAAAAAAATCCAAAATCTACAGTAATTCTAACAAGTGTTACTTTTGGAATTCCAGTAAGGGACTTCTGGTATCTCTAGATTCAACCAACAGTATAATTCACATTTCTAGAAGCTATGTGATTTATAACTAATTTCATTGTAGTTGATGACAACTAGATTAGTTTTAACTGTCAACTTTGTAGAAGACATTTTGTAGTTGTATTGATGGAAGAAAGTTCCATAGAAACTTACTTCCATTACTTGTCAACTGAGCACAGTATAGGGTTCCATCTACTATCATTCTAGATGGTGTCTACAAAAATGGGAATTACAAAGCTTATTCCATTGTCAAGAAGTTACAAGTTATCAGAAAGATTGAAATCCAGTAAGGCCAAGATCAAGAGATAACAGGTTCCAAGTTTTTCTTTCACCTTCACAGACAGCCACAACATTGTGAAATCCAATACAAGCAGAGATCTTGCAAGGATTCATTCCAGATTTACAGTGAATCTCAATAAACGCTCGTATAAACTTCAAGACGTGGGGGACTTTTGGAACTTGATGGACATATTAAAGTTTAACAAAAAGGTACATTCTTTCCCAAAGTTTCTAGAATCAGAAAGCCCTTCACTTCTTTTACTAGATAAAATTATGTTGGAAGGCGACTGATATGGAGGTAGTAACAATTTGTCAATTACAATGGCTATAAACTGAAGTTCGCAGTAGTCCTTGCTTTGTGTTTCCCCATAACAAAGATAAGCATTGTAACATTTCACTCGGCAAACGAAGATAACTTGATAACCAGAGATCAGTAGCTTGTAGCTCACTGAACTATTAAAACTCCATGCTGACAAAGAACACCAGAACCTAAAACTAACATAGAAGTAAAATTGGCTCCACCATGCTGTGGAACAAATTAGTTGTAAACTTAATTTTGTATTGGTGTAAGCAAGAAGTCCAGACATTTCAACTTAAGGGAAAAAAGCATTATACGGACAAATCTACAAATAGCATCTTATTTTAGCTTCTATATGACTTTCACATGATCAAATCACAGAAACATCAGGATTGTCACTTATCAAGAATATGACGTGAATAAATATTGGAATAAATAGTAGGCACTCGTTGGTATTGAGAAGCATCCTACATATCATAGCTCAAAATCTGAGAGTACCTAAAAGCAATTCGAATCAGAGTGTCAAAGGTGAAGAGACAATTTGTAAAGCACCCAAATTACTCCAAAACTTTATTATCTGTGTGTGAAATCATGTACAAGATGGTGGCAGAGACCACAATGTTTCACCATTTAGACAAAAGGAAAGGACAATAGAAGTATAGTTTGTTCGCAACTAATCAACAGGCACTTGAAGGAGAAATTGAAATTATGATGCCCACATACAGGCATGCATACTTATGCTACAAAGGAAAATGTCAATGTTTGCATAGCCAAGTCAAGTCATCAGATTGCTAATAAGAGTTGAGAAATTTAACCTGTGCTTGAATATATTGGACATCTTTCACTTGGAACTCTGCATCATTCTCGTCACATTTGAGGATACTGCAGATGTCTCTAGCCAAATCCTCCTCCATGCCTTTATGGGTGACTACAGTCAGATCAATGTCTCCATCAGGAAGATAGGTTTTCAATGGTACAGAGCCAAAGGCAAAAACCTGTACCAAGTGCATAGCAATCTAGATCAACCTCATTTTACTTTTAAGGTCAATGCATAAACCAATATGCAGATTGATTGATCAGTCATCAATGTACATAGCAACACTCTTCGATGCAGATGAGGTCCAAAATACAGAATAATTAGAAAAAGGTACATATTCTACATATTTTTGCAACTTAAATCATCTAATCTATAAAAACAACGGACTGACTCTCACATTGGCCTTGGAATACATAACCTGACCAACTCTCTACAAAAAAATTCCAGAAAGAAAACTGAAATGGCTATTTTGTTCAACATACTCATTTGTCAAGTTAAACATTTTCAAGCAACATCTAAATTCCAGTCAGGCAATAACAGCATAAAGCTGATAATATGATGTCTAGACAAGCTGAATTTTCCTTGAAGGGCAACTAGTAATACAATCACTGTTTTTTACCAACTAGATGAGTTCCATTGATGTAAGGGACCAAATAGATAGCGCAGAAGGATCACAAGGTACAGCATACCACATATAGTATAAGAGATATGACACATGTCAGGTACAAGAAGAATGTGCAAGGAGGTGGTCCGGGTGCTCAAAAGATCACAAACTTCGATTGTTAACAGACAAGAACAAATTAAACTAAATACAATATGGTAGATATTAACAACTTAAGACAAGCTTGCTTATTGGATAGTGGAAACTGTAGACCATCCAACCCAGAAAAGGCCAGTATTCTGCAGTAAGAAATCACATCAAACTTTAGAGAAGTTTATTGATAATAAGTATGAAATCTTGGGCACTTAAATACTATTGTGTGTAAAAGAGGTTGGAGATAGATTATAGAGGAAATTTTCACTGAGAAGAAATATAAAGAGAGAAGGAAACAGTTCTTACCTCAGTTGCATAGCAGCCCTTAATTAACTTCTGTAAATATTCAATCACCTCTCTCCTCCTCTGATCAGAAGCAAAAACTGGTTCAATTACATATAGTACCTCAAGGATCCTTTGTTCAGCCATCATCCAGAGTTCTGAATCAACCGACAACCAATGGAGATCAAACAGAGAGGAAGAAGAGTTGGATGGTGACAGATTTCTTTGAAGATCTCCCATGATGAAAAGAGGCCAAAATTTTCACTTCCAAGGCACAAAATCCTAGACTCCCACACAGATACAATGTCCCATTGACAAATACGACAATCAATATTGGAAACCTTTAGAAAGTAGGTAGAAGAAATAGGATCAGAAGAAAAGAGATAATATGGCATTAAGTGAAAACAAGAATAAATAGATAGAATTGATGAGAACAAATCAAAACCACAAGATGAATAGACATGAAAAATCCTAAGAAGTACCTGCAATTAACCCACTAATTGAGAAATTGTAACCAAGTGGTTAATGTACTTCCACATTGGCTGCACACTCTGACACTGAGTGTCATTTATTGAAAGAATCTCAATGCTTATTTTTGAAAGAAGCACACACACACACACACACACACAGAGGAAAAGGGAGCAAGGTGCTCTAAACTAGTTAAGTTATCAAAACTGCCACTAACAAGACATTTGGATGAATTGAAAATGTTGAATTTTCGGGTCCATCTCAAAAGGAGCGAGTATTAGATTCAAAAGGCCAAAAATTGAAGGTACAAATTCCCCTACATGGATAAATATCAGTGTTGAGGACAGAAAATGATATCAATAAGAAAGGAGAGGAATTTTCTTCCTTTGCCACTCTATTGTTTTTCTGAACTTCAAGCCAACTCAAGCAGATGGTTAGGACTTAGGAGACTAACATCAAGGAGTTGATGAATCTCAAAAGGTCATGTGAGGAAAATTTTTGAATAAATGTTTCTCTTGAGTCTTGACTGAATTTCAGCGGTCATTGGAAATTGTATTGAATAGAGATTTACAGCCAACACAAAAAAGCAGGTTGTCATAAATTTGCAGATATTCCCTTGAAAAAAGTTGTCTTTCTTCATTAATGGCCAAAGGAAAAAGAAAGTCTAATTTTCATAAAACTATAGAAGTAAAATTAAGGCGGATTTCCATATTTGCACAATGGAAAAGCCAGTATTAATTACAAAATTATTAACTATTTTTCATTCTAGCTTCTACAATCTTTATGCTATCCAGCAAAAGGAGTGAGGTTAGGTATACACTAATAGCCACTCACATTGCTATATCAGCTTCCCTTTCCAGATATCACCAATTAAATGCCTTCAAGTCAAAAAGATGGAAGCCATAGTTGTCCCCGCCAAAACTCAGCATCAACTTTCTTCTGGGGAAAAGCGCGATGATATAGCAGAAACAGAGTTATACAATCATATGAGATGCTTACAAGAGATTGGAAAACTCAGCCCCCCATTATGAACATGCCATATTGACCAAAACGGAAGAAAACAGTAGAAAAGAGGCTGGTTTATAGTAAGTTCTAGGAACTGCTATAGGCAATTCAAGCTACTTGATATCTGAATAAAGTTCTACTGCATGTAACCGTAATCACTTGTGCAAATGCAGGTCAAGAGACAACAGATGACGTGTGTTGAGCATAAGATAGACATGGAGCTGAGAATCAGACTCTACGACAAGCATACAACAAGACATAAATCAAAAGTTGCTTTCCCTAGTAAAGTGTTTTTAGCTACTTATAGCTCCTCAGCTGCACAAAGTAACAGCCAAAATATAAGAAGAAATACGAATTCATAATGACTAGCATTTTGAGAGTTCATAACTATGGCATTGACAGAAAGATAAAAGGTCAACATATGTAGTCTTCAGCCTCAATAGCCCGGCCCGTTTAACTTTCAAGCTTGAACTTCAGAAACTTCTTTGGCTGCAAAAAAAAATAAAAAATTTGCAGCACCAATAACAAAACTAATAGAGGAAAACCAGGAATCCATCTCGGGAAAACACCTAGAAAAAGACAAAGGTTTAAATGTTGATCAAAGGCAAGGCCAAAGAAAACTTGTGGATATGGATCCGAATGTCCAGTGGCACATAAAAATCGGCAACCAAGGCCAACCTTAATTCTTTGACATAACCAGATCAAACACCTGATATCACTTTTCTGATAGGTATTATAACTATCAGCCATCCGACATAAGATACAAAACTTGGGAGTTAAAAAAATGAGCGAAATTTGGTCATTGGAGCAACAGTTGGTTAAAACGAAATCTACCAATGTATAACAGAGGCATGACAACCAGTGAGAGAACAAAAAGCTGGCAAATATCACAACATTGCGAGCACTCGGAAGCTTTCTTTCACCTTCATGAACTGATAATTGCTTTTGGCTTCTTCTTTTAAGTTGGTCTCAAAATCAAGGTTTCCGTAAACCAGAAAACGACTGGTGTGGCTCCCGAGTCCCGGAGAGGGAAAGATGAAACTCAAAAATAAAATCCCCAAAACCGAAGAAACACGACGACCAAAATAAAACACAACGTTGACTTGGGTTTCACATGGCAAAAATCTTAATCGGCTTTAAATGACCCAAATGGGCCATATAAAATCCATTACAGCTGCAACCATAAATTACATAAAACAAACAACACCATTTTTCCCGCCATGTTTACTCTGTCCCTTACTCCACTATCTCCTCAGTTTTTTCCCATTTTCCAAAACCCTAAAGTTGCAAACTTTTCACTGAAAACCAGCGAAAGTAACTTCAAATTTCTGGCCCAAACCGAAAGAGGCATAGAATTTGAGACAGGAAACACATTCTTTCGTCACGAAAGCGCTACAGGACGCGACTTGGGGGTTTTAGCCGCATCACTCTACAAGCAATCGAATGGCACATTACGCGTGCTTGACGCAATGTGCGGCTGCGGAATTCGCTCTTGTCGCTACTTGATCGAAGCAAAAGCTGACTTTGTGCTTGCAAATGACGCAAATGACGAGCAAAGAGGGGTTGTTTTGGGGAATCTGAAGAAGGTGGAAAGAGGTTTTGGAGATGAAAGAAGATGGGCTGTTTCTCATTTTGACGCTAATAGAATTCTGACGGAATGCTACTTGCAGAAGGATTACTTCGACTTGATTGATATCGACTCGTTTGGGAGTGATTCTATGTTTTTGAGGTCTGCGATGAATGCTCTGAGATTGGGTGGATTGCTTTATCTGACTTCCACTGATGGCTATTCCTCTGGTGGTCACCGGCCTTTCTGGTGAGTTTGTTTCTACCAACAAATAAACGAACATGCACTGTTAGACAAAATGATTTACTAGTCACAATCACAATGGTTGGTTGGTTGGTTGGTTTATATAATGGTGTTTCTGTCTTGGTATTGTTAGTTCTTTAGCTGCTTATGGAGCCTACGTGAGGCCTGTTCCATATTCGAACGAGATTGGTCTTCGAATGCTTATAGGTGGTGCCGTCAGGGAAGCATCTATTTTGGGTTATCATGTGATCCCACTTTTTTCCTACTATTCATATCATGGACCTGTCTTTAGGGTCCTTGTCCAAGTAAATCGTGGGAAGCCACATGAAATCAGGTTAGTTCTTCGTTGTATTATTTTGTTTTTGAAGCTTACTGATATCTGTTATAGGCATTATGGTTTCATAGCTTACTGCAATAATTGTGGGAACACTCGAACATTTTCCTGGAATGAACTGGGTCAGATGAATTGCCCTTGCAAGAACTTGGAGGTATATGGTATAACTTGTTCTTCTAAACACTTAAAAATTATTCAAACTTCAGGGTGAGCTTATTATGCTGATACTGTATTGTATTTTCCATTTCAGGAATCAAGTTCGTTGAGTATCTCGGGCCCTCTATGGACAGGTCCTCTTCATAGCGCCAATTACATCACAGAGTTGTGGAGTCTCGCTGAGCAATGGGGATGGATAGGAAATGGTGCAGGAATTGATCTGGAAAAGCTTTTGGGACGAATGTTTGAGGAAAGTGACCCCAGACTACCTCCTGGATACATGAAAATGTATGAGGTCTCTCTTGCAAAACCACTTCTCCAAAATGGATTCTATTAAACTGCATTGAAATTTTCGTTTTATTCTCAAATGTTTCAGATTGCAAGCCGTGCAAAAATGAATTCTCCTTCTATTGGGGCCATGATGAGTGCCTTGCATAAGGTATGTACTTTATGTGTATATATATATATATATACACACAAAAATGCCATTCCCTTCTCAGAAAATTAACTATCTGGTTGGTTTTGTTGTCTTAGGAGGGATATGCCGCAACGCGTTCACACATATCCACCAATGCAATTAAAACAGACTGCCCCATGTCAATATGCATTAGAATTGCAAAGGAACTACAAGGTGATGTCAACGTCAACCATGCCAATTGATCTTGTGAACATTTTTCATATCTGAAAATTCCAAGATTCAAACCCTAGACTTGGGAGATTAAAACGATATAGCTGCCATTACAAATGCCTCAAGATGGAGTCAGGAAAAGATTTGCCACAAACATAATTCCACATTAATGCACTAAGTTTAGCTTTATTATTTACTCAAGAGTTCACATTCTAAGATAGCCATTCAATATTCTTCCTTAACAAAAATTTTGTAAGATTCTACCAATCTAATTATGAAATTAAGAATTCACAAGGGCACACCTAACACTCGCAGAGACGAGGATTACAGGCAGATGTGTAGGGGCCTATACGCATTGGCAAACTTAACTGTTTTTGGACATCACAACGGAACCTAGTCCGATCCAGCAACAGAATCTAACACAAAATCCCCCTATCCTTGTTAATGAAAGATGCAAGTTTTAGCTACTCAAGGAGCAATGAAGGCGTGGCTAACAGAAAAATTGAAAAGTCGATTTCATTGGAATTAGGCAGCCATAACATTTGTCCAGAATTGGATATAAAAAGGTATTGGTGGCTTAATTTCTGACAACACTTCCCATTCAAACACTGAAAACACACAATTGAACATGAAATAATAGAGAAAGATGATTTTCTATAAAGCCTTACTTAAATTTGCAAACAATTTCCAAAAAGAGCTGACAGCCTGACGATAGTAATTTATCAAAACAATCCTAATTCAAATGCCAAAACATACGAGTCAACCATAGTAGGAAAAGAAATTTTCTTTCAAGTCCTAGCAGCAACGCCAGCAGGACGGGATGCTTGACCAGGCTGACCAGGTTGCCCAGGCTTTGCAATGTCATCCTGCAATACGAATTAAAACAACATTATACCTCCTAAAAGTAATTCTTGTGAGACACTTCAATTAAAAAAGTTCGGCATTACTCAATCTCAAACAACCCCAAGATGTTGGTGCAACCACCCACAAGAAGAATGTGTGAAGAAAAAGAAACACGATGTGTACCCTGCGTCTAAGGTAACGCTGTGGGGGCTCACGGTTCCTGCGGTTGGTGCGGGAGCGGACTCTGACTACTCGGGAGTGAATGGCACATGACACACAGTACTGCATCTTCACGTACAGCTTTGGCAGGACATATCCTGCACCACAATCCAAATATCATAATTGTGTTTGAGTCCATAAAATTCACCAACCAAAAGACAATAGACGTTGATTAGATATTTACCATCATAAACGCAGGCCTCTTGAACATCCCTAACTGCAGCTTGTTCCACGATGTTTCTCACTAGAAATCTCTTGATTGCCTTGTCCTTTTCCATTAGACATACATACAAAACCACGCACATAAAAACAAATCATATCGAATACAATTTTTAACAAGAAAATGAGAAGAATGTGGAAGTGCCTTGGGACAGCATTTGCCGCAGTTTGAGCAGCGAACGAACTTGACATGACCACGGCCATGCTTGTTGCGTCCTCCATTCCTGCGCTTGAATGTCTGTTCGAAAATGAACCACTGATGGTTAGGGTTTAAAAGATGGAGATTAAGATTTCTATTTATTTAATTGAAAGAAGTTCCAACTGACCATGGCTGGTGTTGTTGTGGAGAGATCTCGCGGGCGGAAGGCTCCTGAGTCCTGAGTCCTGCCTGCTAGGGTTTTGGGTGCAAGTGAAAGGTGAATGAGATGTGGTGCCAGGGAATTTTTAATTTATTTATAGTTTCAATTCAACAACTTTAGTAACTCTTTTCTTAAACCCAAGGGGCTGGGCCTGGGCCTGGGGGCCCTTTAATAGTCTACGAAGCTTTCTTTAGAAATATTTTATTTATGGACCAGGTTGGGCTTTTGTTGCAAGCCCTTTAATACTTTAGGTACCAGTGGATCAATACCTGCAAGTAGTACGTAGGCAGCCTAACATCAATACCAAGCAAGGGAACCAAAGTTGGCCCTTTAGTTACCGGTGGATCCTGTGCTAGTTCATGTTAGAAAAGTAAAGAAATGTACTGTACAAAACAGAAAAGAATAGAACTTACAAAATATTTGTTATGCCGTGGAAATCATTGCCTTGAAAGTTAAATCTGGCTAGACTTCGGTGCAATCCAAATCACCGATCGCTTCCCAAGGTTAACACAACGATCCTATGAACACGTGCACTTGTAGTCTTAGGCTATGAAAATCACAAAACAATTGCCCAGATTATTGAGTTGTGAAAAAATAGAGAAAGAGGGATTAATAGAATAGCATAGTAGAAGAGAAAAGTTTTTCTATGCTACCCACTCGAAACTGTGTGAAGATTTTTAAATAGAATATCAGTGTAAAACAGTTCTCCTATTTTTTATAACAGCTCCTTGATTTCCTCAATATTTACCCCATTACTGATAACATTTTGACTCGTTCAAAATGTGCTAATAAAGTGGAGGTTACAATATCTGTTAGATAACTGATCAAAAAGCATTAAAGAAAAATAGGACTTAAAGGAAAAATATTTTTAAACTCTCTACCAATGTGAGACAACAAAAGGCAGCATCAACATATGCTTCTGTTTGCCATTTTCCAACAGTTCAAAGGGCAAATGAAAATCTGTTCAGAATCCATTCAGTAACTCCTAAAAAGCTTCCATAATTGAGAAGCTCCCCAAGCAATTGAAGAACAAGAAAATAGCAGTAACCAACCTAAAACATCATGCACTAGTGTTGAAATGAACAACTCATACAAGAACCAGATAAAAGATTCTTTATCGGTATATATATATGGTTAACAAACCTATAGCAAGAGGAATCTTATAGAAGTAGGATGAACATTTAAGCCATCATTATTAAAAGATTGTAAGAACTTAATACACAAGATCCTCATGAAGAGCCAAAGTGTAGAGCATACTTGTCTTTTCTTTTCTTAATTGGAAACTACATTATTCTAGACGCAAGCTTTCAAAAGAGACAAGGGACTTCTTTATAGAGAAACCATAAGAGATAACATACTAAACTTCATTAATTGAAAACTGCATGTTGGTAGGGAAAAAAATTGTGTTATGAAAAGCTATATTTTCCCGTAGTAGCTTTTTAGTGATTGATTCTTTATCAAGAATCTTGTATGGCGGTGGATGCTGATAAACCTGTTTTATTCGTTGAACGACTGTTGTTTGCTTAGGACCCAAGTTGGGGCCTTCTTCTTGGCAACCCAATCTCAAGAGTTACCACTATATAAAAAGGGAAAAAAGGTTAACACTATATACAAAATAAATTGGAAAATTTGAGAATAAAATATTACCACCCATCCTGATCCCTGCAAAGCTGCACCTTCCGCGTTCATTTTCTGTATCAATGCCTCCAAAGAACCAAAAATGGCATCAATGGCCCAACCCAGTGAGCCATGTGGCGGCTCACCACCTCCTTCCTATCATGCCTAAGGCATTAGGTAGAGAAATCATATAAACGAGTTGACGTATTTAAAAAAAGAATAAACTTACACTAGTAGGAGCAAGGTTCTACCAGAAAATGGAGTGGTTGACATGGCCTGCAAGAGAAGTAGCATGAACATAAAAAATGGCGGGTTTAGAAATTAAAAAAAAATTGAGCAAGGAAGAGAAGAAGACAACCTCCTCCGTTGAACCTAATGGCACTCTGAAGTTTGAGGACGGTAGAGGAATCGCCCTTTTGCATAGCGTCGTGGAGTTGGCCGAGGGCCTTGCTGTAATTGGTGATGTAAGTTTGGTGGTGCTTCAGGTGATGAAGTTGCATAATCATAGCGCTAATAACAAGCCCTAGAGCACCATAATCGTAAGGAAGGTCCGAAAGCGAGAAGGTCTGTAAACCACGCAATGCCCCAATCCCCCCGAATTCAGTGAGGCCTAAGGTTCTTCTGGTCAAGACAGAGCGAAGAGTTGCCATTAGAGGAGAGGACGACGTATGAGAAAGAGAGAGAGTAGGTTCAATCAGTGTTTTAAAAAGTGCCAAAATCTACATTAGATTATTATAAAGAAAGATGCAATTTTATTAATATGATTAAATGAAGCAAAATTTGGAAACAATATTTCTACTAAATAAGGGTAAGATTACGTATTATTGGACCACCCTAAATCTTGCATATCAGCGAGATTTCTACTAAGTGTTGTTATTGTTGTTGATTAAATGAAGCCAAAGAAAACATTGAAAGGTATTTTGGGGCACCGTTGAAACAAAAAACCGGGAGGAAAGAAGAATACTAGCGATGGCAGTGGAAACGAAAAATCGGGACGACGTTTGCTTTCAGAATGGCCCTTTATCTGTCTATCTTTACAAATTTTCCCATCTGTTATGCGATCTATGCCTCACTTTATCGTTGTTTTGTCTTCTTTAATCAAATCAAATTTCTATTAAATTCTATGAATATTGTTCTTATTAGCTGTTAAGTCAAAAAGAAGAATAAAACAACAACAAACTTAATTTCTTTGCTTTGCAAGGGTTGTGTTGAAATTGTAACGTTATAAATGTTACAAGTTATTTAATTGAATAAATTAAATAGTTGTTTATTAGGTTTTATGACACTTTATTGTGTTTTACTATGCTTTATTACATAATTTGTAACCTCTTAGAATACTTGGCTATAAAAGGAGCCAAGGTTTGTCTTGAAAAAGACACAAGAAGAAACTTAGAAAAAGGCAATAGAGTCTATTACAAAAGAGTAGTTATCTTTGTATTGATCTTGGGTGATAGAGAAAAAGCAATTGCAAGTTTGAATAAACTATTTTGTAGGTGCTAAATACGAAATACTAGAGATTCGTGGTATCTTGGAAGACAAACGTTGTCGGAATCACTGCACCGTGAGGGAGCGAATTTGTCTTAAGGACACTGTAATTGTACATAGCCTCGGATCGGAAAATAACTGTTGTTGTTTTCAAATTGCTATTGTCGAGTATAGTTGTAGTAAATTATTGTGCTATTAAATTAAGTGTGATATTTAAATAGACCATTGTGATCCACCACGCTTTTTTGGGAATATACCTTGGAGTGATTTTTTAGTATAATTGTTTACACTCTAGTTACTTATGCAATAGTTCTCAAGGTGAATTATTATTATTAGTAAAAATTAACTCGGATCGTACAATATTTGGTCTTCTCTTTTATATTATGGCTTTTTAGGTATTTTAATGCAGTGAATATTTTTAAACAGGTTGAGTAAGAGACACTAATTGTACACAACATTTCTCTCGTAATTTTAACAAAAATATTATTTCCATAATTCAAATTTGTGATTTTTTAATAAAAAATAATAAAACTAAAGTAAAAATAAAGAAGTAATGTTCAATTAATGATTAGTCAGAGGTGGAGGCTTCGTCTAAATAAGAACAGAAAAGGATAAATTAATAGTTACTTACTATCTCATTCAATTATTAAAGATAAGGTTAAATTAATCAACAAAAACCAGTTTTGTCTCTATTAACTGAAAACTCAAGCTCCCTCGTTTCGTTTCGGCTTATTTATGAAACAAAATCTATTAACTTTATTTCAGATTTGGAGGAAATCTAGAACAAATGGAGAATTCGAGTGGAAGAGTAGATACGGTAGATGGCAACAACCGAGGAGGAGGACCAGACTCTTCAAATGACACAACTGCTTCTTCTTCCTCCTCTCCCACACCATCGGCTTATCGATTGTTTGGTCGACAAGTCACTGTTCATCAATACATGGGTGGTGGAAAAGGTTCTTTCTTTCTTTTTTCCCGTTTCAGTTTCTGGGTTGTTCTTTTTTTCCTATTATTATTATTTCAAGATTATAGCGGAATTTGCTTTAGAAATTGACTTTGGCCTTAATTTGGTTTTGTTATGCTTAACGTTCAATCCGTGCTTGTGTTGCTTTTCCTTATCATGTGATATTGTGTTGATCTTTTCTTCTGGGGGGCTTGGGCCAGCAGCACCGTCCCAATTGCTACAACTATGTTTTGTCACAAGTTCCGTGTGGACAATTACTTTTGGGCTAATTTCCCTTTTCTTCTATTTGCAGCTGCTGATGTCTTTCTGTGGAAGAAGCAGCATGTCTCCATTGGTGTCATTGTTGTTGCTACCGTTGCTTGGTTCATATTTGAGCGTTCTGGATTGCCATTCTTGACAATTTTTTCGGACGTCTTGTTGATTTTGGTGGTATTGTTGTTTCTCCGCGCCAATTTTGCTGTCCTAGTAAATAAGTATGCCTGATTCCTTCTAGGATTTCTTTTCCCTTTCATTTCATCTTATGCAAAGTTGCTCCTGAATGTAACTTGATACTTCGGCACATGTTTCTTTCTTAGCAGACAACCGCAATCGCTACCAGAGCTTGTTGTATCCGAGGAAATGGTCAACAATGCTGCAGCATCTTTTCGTGTTAAGATCAACAATATGCTTCTGATAGCTCATGACATCACTCTTGGCAAGGATTTTAGACTTTTTTTCCAGGTTAGTTCTTTGAGAGAACCGAAGAATTTTATGCTTTGAAGTGGAGGTTTCTCAACGATGATGATGCATCTGTCTGTTGATTTGTTTTCTCGTGACATATGCTGGGTTGAGCTTGAAACTTGAAAAAGTACACATAATGTCTTCATAAATTAAGATGGATGCACAACCAATGACTGATGGGGGGCAAATTATGAATGATGGAAATCTTATAGCATTTACATGTCATAACTTTCTAATTAGTGGATAGTAGGATACTTTATAGCTACACTAACTAACACTGTATTCCATGAGAACTTCGTAACTGGAAATGAGGGAAAGAAGAAGCACATAGTTTGCTTTTATCAAATCTGGATATAATTATGTAGT
>JANIMX020000482.1:1469742-1483183 GCA_024582655.2 Erythroxylum kunthianum
GAAGAAGGTTTAATGAGCTTAAACTACTATACAATGATATGCAAAGTTAAGAAGTTCAATTTGGTTTTATCATTTGATTTAATAACTCTAAAAGAGTGTCTACGGATTACTTGATCTCAATCACACATGGAAGTAATCTAAAGCAAAAAAACATTAGTAGGAACCACAAGAATTAGTAACGCTTGTTGTCAACATATGTATTAAACGAAGATCAAAAACAACTCCAGCAAAAGATGGTGAGGAAACCAATAAAACTGAAGTCAATTTTCAGGGGAAAAAGGTTTAAATAAGCCTTAACATTTAGTTCAAAATGCAAAACCATTCCTAACGTTGAGAAACAGTCACATAAGGCCCAAATGTTAAAAAATAAAATAAAATAATTGAATGACAAGTAAAAATCATACCATTAAAATTTTATGATTTTTGATAACAGTTTGTTCAGAAAAGGCAAATTTGCTCACATTCATAACATTACGGACACCTCATCATCAAAATTTAACCTTTTGAATTAACAATCCATCCAAATAAGGGTTAAAATGTCCACTAGGAGCTTACTTAAACGCTCTAAAACAATCAAGGATCCGATTATATTTTAAAGCAAAAGTCCCTTTTTATGCTGTATAAAGAAGCAAAATACCAATTTATACCTCCTTAAAGTCATCAGAAAATTCTTTGACAGCAGCTATTGCTACAGTGGCAGCTTCCTCAAAAGGATATCTGAAATAATTCAAAGCAAAGAATAAGAAGCAGTAATTAAAATTTAGCCATATTGCATTGTAAACACCAAAAGAGGAAAAGTTCAAAATCCATGATCTTTAACTCTTAATAGCATGAGCTTCTGTAAATCTAGAATGTCTTGTATTTCAATAATAAGCAAGTGATCAGGAACAACGAATTCTGTGTCAAGCAATCATCTCACTTATGGCACAAACAGATAAAATTAAACCGCAGTCATTCATAAAAAGGGTTCCATTTATTTAAACTACTGATAATTCTGATAAGGTTTTCCATTTATTGAACATATAATAATATCTTTTATTGATTCTCAAGCGTTTTGCCCTTGTGGACACATGTTTGAGCCAGTAATTAACTTACCCATAAACACCACAAGAGATGGCTGGAAATGCAATGTACTTAATATTGTTGTCCTTTCCCACAATCAAGCTGTTTCTGTAATCATAATGGTAGGTGTTAGAATGGTAAATTAACACCTCATATTAATGAAAGGAAAATTCCAGTATTACCTGTATGCATTTCTCAATGAGGCTGCAGGGTTAGCAACAGTATCATAAACGGGCCCAACTGTGTGAATCACATGAGAAGCTGGCAACTTGAAACCTCTACATTCAGCATGTTGATCCTATGGTAAATGTAACATGCGCTTAACCAGTAACTCCACTAAAAAGAACTAAGGAAGAAAGCGTACGGTGTGATTCTTGCTTCTCCAGTGGGGCAACGGACGCCAGGTCTGACTTCAGGTACATTATAGCATGCATTGCGGAGTTCTGGTCCAGCAGCTTTATGGATAGCTGAGAGAAAGGTATCCAATTTGAATTTTCCACAGGTAAAGGAAAAGCTGAAAAAGTCTAGATAATGTGAAAAAAGACTACCTCCATCAGCCCCTCCACCCCCAAGCATTCTTTCATTTGCTGGATTAACCTTTACATGATGATAACAATAAGTACACATGTTCACAATCCCAATAAAACAAACATGCACACCTAAGTTTATCTAATTGAACACACAATTGGTTTGACATTAATGGCCAGGAAATTGAAACTTGTTAGTTGCAAATTACATTTCCACTCGTACTCAAAAGTCCAAAACACAAAATGAAGCCCTTAGCGGAAATTACATCTATCATCAATCACAATCCTAAATAAGAAGCATAGATCTTAAATCTGTCGCATAACATTTTTCACTTCAAACTACGAAATTGCAGAGCAAAGCGACTTTCTTTGTTTTGATAGTGGCACTTACCTAAGGTAGTAAATTCATGGGCAGCGAATTGATCTCATTCAAAGTGAAACGATCAATTTTAGCTTCCATAAAATGGTCATTACCGAAAAAGAAGATTCTACTATAATGGAGGGACGAGTGAAACTAAAACTAATCATGAGAGTAACGGAAGACATTCCAATAACACCAATCTCCACACAGGAATCATGCACGAAATCAGGAATAGCAGCACCAAAATCGACCTTTTCATCTGATAGAAACAGGGGAAAAGGGAAAAGAAAAAGACCCAATAGGGAGAAAAAAGAAGAAAGGGAGAGAGATACAATGGCATCCGAGGAGCCATCGACGAACCACTTGGTGATGTCCCCTTTGTTGATTTTGAGGACTGTAGTTGGAGACAAAGGAAAAGCAGAGCTATCTTCTACAGCTTGCGTAGACACTCCAGCAGAAGCCGATTGAGACATTATAAAGGAGGAAGATGATGATATTGTGGGAAGTGTAAGGAAATAAGGAATAGTGGGTTTTTGTTGGAAATACCCAAATGATCTATTACTCAGATTTCCGACGCCTTTGTTAATATTACTATTGTTTGATCCAGGACGAGTTGCAGTAGTAGGAGCAGCAGCAGGTACGAGGTATCGGGATGCGCTGGCTGCTCTCGCTCCATTGATTAACAACATCATTTGAAGAATCTTATTATCCGATCCAAACAACTGAGAATGGGCTTTTCGTCATCCATGGGAACAACTTGATTGGGGCTATTCATTTACATATAATTGTATTATATTCTGATTGCTTCTTATCCCAAGAGTTTCATAGTAACAGTAAAGCAGGCATGCGGGTTGAAACCAATGCAACAATTCCTATTTCTTGTCTTGTCTTGTTTACTTTTCTACATACATACATAGATATATCCATACATTCATGAACGAAGAGAAAAAAAAAAAAAAAAAAAAAAAGGCATAGCGGGTGCGCCAACAAATTACAAACCACCTCAGCAACAGCAAGCTATTAAGTGTTTCTTTTTATTTTGTTGTTCTAAAACTGACCACCCTCGAATGTCTGGCCAAATTGCCAGTTGGCTGGGACAATGTTGTACTCACTAACGGTCCTGCCGTCGCTTGTGGTAACTTGGAAAGAAAGGGTTTGGCCATTGAGATATGAGTTGCTCTGCCAGTTTTGGCCCCAATTCCTTGACAAGGTTTGCCATCCTGTCTTAGACCCCTTGATTGAAACCGAGTGAACGTCACCTGCTCCACCCACATTGGTGATCAACACCAAGTTAAAGTACGAGTGACCATTGATTGTGAACCTTATTCCTCCTTTCTTCACACAGGGCACCCTGTTTCAGACGTTATTAAATCACTAGAATCATCATGCAGGACTCAAAACAAACTTCAAGTGAGACATGGAAATAAAGCTATGCACCTTCTGAATGAAACGGGCACAATTCCAGCCCTGTATTGAGCAATCTGCAAGAAAGCGGGCTCAGCCAAGTCAAAGTGTTGGAGAGGAGGATTGCACCAACCACCATTGTCATTAGACAAAGCATAGTTCGGTGGGCAGAAATTAGTGGCGGTAACCGTGATGGACCCAGGAAGGCACCATTTGGGGTCATTGTCGCATCTCATCTCATAACAGGCTCCACAACTCAAGCCATTGTTGAAAAGAGCAGTACTAAGCGCTGCGGTGTTAGTACCATACCCTTGGCTATACAAGTTGCCATATCCACAAGCACCTCCTGAAAATAACCATCCATGCACATAAAAATAAACTTTAGTTGAAAGCAGAGACCAATGAATGACGTAGGTACTAGGTAATTTATTGGCACGCACTCAAACCTATAATTATGACTTTTTTTCTAGAAAGAATCCAGTATTGCCATTGGCTAACTAATGATGAGAAGCATATCAAGACTTTAACTTTTGCCAAGTTAAAAAGACAGCTGCTTTTTTAAAACTTACCCAATGTCCCAGAAGCATCACCACCTCCATAGAACGTTGCACGGCCGCTAGTCCATCCTCCATAGTCCCCATAAGAGCCTCTAAGGCACAGACTGAGCACGAAAACTAGAAGAGAAGCAGCAGAGGATGCTGCAATAGCCATTGTTAACAAGTGATATGAGTTGATAAAAGAGAGTGTAAGGAAGGGTGCTTGGCTAGGAAGAAACGGGCATGCCCTTATATAGGCTAAAGGATGTGAGCCAACAAAGGTTTGATGTGGATTTGGTATAATAAGAAGAGACAAGTTAGGAAACACTTGAGGCCAGGGCATGGAAAAAGAAGAACACAGAAAAAAGATGGACAAACTGAAAAGTCATACGTAGATTTGCAAGAATCAAAAAGCACATGCAAATGTTCTTAGGTGGACTAGTAAGGAGAGCGAACGAGAGACTGAAACGCCATTGACCCCACCATGCACATGCGTTTATCTGCCCTTTTTTGTTATTCATAAAACGTAAAGTCGGATGTGAGTTTCCTATACTATTGGTTAGTTTAATTATGCAGAGCAGAAGGAGAAGAGTGGATAATGATATATGTAATATGTGTGGAATTTGAGCTAAAGTAGTTGATTGTATTTGTTTAATATGAGGAGGAGCCTACCACCACGTTAGAAGCACATGTAATGCAAAACTCCCGGGATTTACGGCTCCCCACCCCTCCCCTTCTCAATATGGTCTCATAGGTATGGATTTCATCTTTTGCATTTTATAAGAATTGATATCCCGAAATTCGTAAAATATGAAAATTGGGTTTGTTGTGATTTAGTTTTTTATCCATTCGTCCTTCATGCATGCTTCAGTTTTCTTTCCATTATTATTATTCATCATAATGCACTATTTGAAGAACTAAACATGAACATAATGGGAGAAGGGGGAGAGAAGGACGGTATGTGTGATGAAAGACCTTACAAAGCGTTAACAAATTTGGTCCAAAGTAGTTAGGAGCTAGCTACCTGCATTTTGCCTTTGGTCCAACTGCGAAGAAAATCCCATTGTCTCCACATTAAATGCTAATGTCTTCTGCTATAACATATCACTAAACGTCAGAAATTTTAGTTTTTGTTATGGTGAGAGACAACTACAACTGCTTGGAAATTCATATCCACAAAAGAGGCATGTGATTATGCAAATGCTGTCTGTTGGGACAATAATAATGAAAGCGGCATGCACAAGCATTTGTCTGGTGTTCATACTCGACTCATTTGACAGACTCCCAACATGCAATGGACCATTGCCTGAGAGATGCTTTTCATACTCGCTTTCTATAGTCTACATGAAAGGTTGTCAATAATCCCTAAACAGAGGATATCCACTAACATCCGCAACCCAACTTTAGGGACCCCTTCCATGTGAAATTCAATGCCTGATTTGGAGATTTAGCCGGACCAGACCAGACCACACCAACATTGTAAGGTACAGAGTGAAATGCTATTGCCTCATTTACTGCTACATGATACATCAAGAGCCTGAGGCAAAGAATTACTACATGTAGCCATTGAAAATACACACACTGGCAGAGGTCCATCACATCATATCAGGTAGGAAGCGTCAAAAAATGGCAGAAGTTGAATGATTCGAGCTTCTTATAAGAAGCTCCAACAGAGGACCGCATCTTACTAGTTGGTATTTGGTCTGCGAGTGAACAGCTAAACAAGTAGCTCAAATACTGTACCCTCTTCATACATTTTATACTTGCACAAAGTTTGGTCTACATAAGCGGTCATTACAAGCTAAAACTTTATAATCATAGTGGAAGTGGAGATTGACCTAAGGTCCTAACAAACTTCCAGTGTGGTTTAAATCCAAATTCATCTCTTTCCTCCAAAAAAAAAAAAACATAATATCGTCCATTGGATAAAAGTAATATGCGAAACTAACCAGGCTTTAAAGAAAAGATAGAAAGTATCTCAATACACTTGGTACAACTCTTGGCTTTCAAATAACCAGGCTTTAAAGAAAAGATAGAAAGTATCTCAATACACTTGGTACAACTCTTGGCTTCCAAATAACCTTTCTCATTTCCTAAAATTCAGTGCAAAATTCAGATACAAGCGAATGTCCAAACCAAAAACGAAATGCTGGAAGAATGTGCTACAATTAGCTTAGATCAAAGTCATCAATCGATCAAGCACCCAATCAATTGTCTTCTCCAAAATCACAACGTTTGAAAGTTAAACATGAAAATATGCATCTCTGCCAGGAATAAACCTTTCCATTCCAAACTTCACCCAGTCATGAATTTTGACTTGAACAGACAAAAATCTTCATCAATATGTAATATTCTAGTAAATCACCCCCTGAAAGCAGAACCAATAAGCCTAAAATACTAGTCAAATTAAATGAACTTTAGCTGTCAAATATGGTCCATGTTACAAACATTTCATGACATAAGGGGGTCATATGGTGGATCGTCAAAATGAGACTCAAGCACTGCTGCTCCCACTAGCAGAAATTGAGGGGCCTTCAGATTTAACTAGATGAGAGCTTCTACTTATATCAAGCCCCTGTAATTGTCTGAGAGGATCATGTGGAAACGTCTCCGAGAAAGCTTGTGAGTGGGATGAGGCTCTATCAGACTGATGATAACTAGAAATGTTAGGTTGGAAAGAATTGAACAGTGACTTCTGCACATTGTGGGTGTCAAAGGATCTGGTTTGCTGCTGGTATGGAAACAAGGGATATTGGGTGTACGGAATATGGTGCATTCCTAAATCAAAGGTATCTGCAGGGTTCATCATTTCTCCGGTGGCAATCTTGAGTCTCTCTACCTCCTTCTTCAGTGTTTCATTCAGAGCTGTACATACAAGAGAAGATATAACAGCAAAAACTTAATGAACTTTCTATGGTCAGAATTAGATATGAGATGGAAGACATGGGCACAACCCCTTATTCCATACTTTCAATAGAAACCAAATTCCTCATGCATTCAAGCAAGAAGGGGCACCGAAATTGTACACAATACCATCCCAAATGTGGCCACTTCCTATTGTCAGAAGTAGATATGGAATGGAAAACATGGGCACTTCTTATAGCATACTTTCGGTAGAAACCAAATTCATCGTGCATTCAAGCAAGAAAAGGCACTGAATTTGTACGCATTAGCATCTCAAATGGTGCATCAAATTGATGCAACACAAAAAACTACGCCCAAATCTAGAGGTAACATCATTATTCACAATGTAAAGGAGGAAATCGCTCACTGACACAGATTAGGGGCAGAATAACATCAAAGAATAATCCATATCCATACAGCCTAGATGTCACCGGAGAGACTGCTCAAGTTGCATAACTAAGTCGTCAACAGCATGATTAAGGAAAAGCAAGTTTAACAATGCAAATCATAGGAAGGATGGGGTATACCGTCACGTAATTGAGCTTGCTGTTCCATAGCTTGTAACCGAAGCTTAAGTTCAGTGTTTTCATTACTCAGATTTGTTGTGTCTCTCTAAAATGGAGAAGAGAAATGTAAATGAGAAAACAAAAGGAAAAATCGAAAACAGATGAAAGGCCAATTACAGAGATGTTAAACCTGAAACAGAGAAAGTTGTGCAGAGAGAGTAGTAGCTTCGGTCTGAAGAGTCTGGACTTTGGTCTCAAGTTCAGAGATATAACGGGCTTTCCTCTCTTTAGAACGAGCAGCAGACTGTCGATTAGCAATAATCCTACATATACATCACTGAGACTACCTTAAAAGAAAGAAAGCACATGGGTAATGACCCAAATTGTCATTCAACTGAAAAAAGGAAGCACCTTTTGGCACGTTTAGGGTCGATATTCCACAACTCAGCGAGCTTTTCGGGAGCCATAGCTATCTTGGCCTCTATGGACTCCAAAGCCGAAGACCCATCAGCAGAATTGCTATAACGGTGCCTGGGCTTACCATTGATGTCTCCATCCGGGAGGGAAGGAGAATTTACAGGGGCATTGCCCGAATCATGAATATTTTTATTAGTTGGATGACCGGATCCAAGCTTCTCTATGTCCATGTAGGTGAAGAAGAGGTCGTCTTCATCCAATGGGTCGGGCCCTAGATCCAGGTCGTCCGGGATCCGACGGTGGATCTCCGAGCGGGCTCGTCGGTGGCCGGTGGTGGCATGAGGGTTGAAATTGGCAGGATCTGGGTTCAGTTTGGGTTTTAATGAAGTTGAAGGGCTTTCCATTGTTTAGAGGATGGAAATGGTAAAAATGAGCTATGGACGTGTGGGGAAGAAGAGTGGGAAAGAAGGCATTTTGGTGTTGGAAGTGTATTTTGATGCAAGAATGACATGATGCTCTATCTACTTTGTTCATTCCTGCACATGGTACGAGATCTGGCTTCTCAGGCTCACATCAAATGGAAGAAACTCTGTTTTTCTTTCTTTCAATATTTTATTATTAATTTTGTAGATTGGATTGGATTGGAGCCCTGGGAATTGGGAAAGGAAAGGAGGCTAACTGTGTCTGTCGTCTCTAGACTAGAGTTTGTAAAAAAGTATGAAGGATGGCCTAAAGTATAAGTCTATGATAACCAAGAGTGTTATTTGCAGTGGGGGCTATGGGCATATATATAAATATCTACAACTACTGTCCATTTTTCTCTGAACAACAATGTGAGTGGCGGGGGGGTATTTCTGCTAAAAACATGCCTCAATGCCCGTAAACAAACTTCTTTCTACCCCAAAGAATTAAATATCAATTTCAACATGAATATGCTAAAAATCTATTGGTCTCCCCAAAAATAGGAAATAGAAAGAAAAACAAATTTAACACCTAAAGGAGTAAAGGGTTCCCCTTCCTTACAATCAAAAAGTTAAAATCAACGAGACCAATATATAAACAAGTCAGGGACAAAAAAAACACTAGATCAGTAAGTTCTCATCAACTATTGCTGCTTTCACTAGCAGACATTGAAGGGCCTTCAGATTTAACTAGATGAGAGCTCCGACTGCTGATATCAAGACCCTGCAATCGTCCAAGAGGATCATCCTCTGAGAATGCTCGTGAGTGGGATGTTGCAAACGTTTGATGATGATTACTTGAAATGTTATGCTGGAAAGGATTAAACTGCATCAATTGTATGTTTTGAGTATCAGCTGTCCCAGGATGTTGCTGGGACGCAAAGAAGGCAGATTGAGGATATGGAATAGGGTGCATCCCCAAATTATACATATCTGTTGCTGTCATCATTTCTCCTGTGGCAAACTTCAGTCTCTCTACTTCCTTCTTCAGTGCATCATTCAGAGCTGTGTATTATGCAACCACCAAGCCACTCAGAAACTTTGCACAGGAAGGAGAACCAGACAATCCGTATCATATGATAAAAAATAAGAAGAAGAAAAAAAAAACCACTATTGCAGCAATTTGATATAATGGTAGATCAAAAATAAAATAGTAACAAGTTGTTCCGCATCACACGGAAGGCACAATTGAATTTCATCACTGAAACATGTTTTCCGGAGATGAGCATGCATCATTCCTCAATATTCATATAATCTCCATATTTATAGATAGACTGGTCCAACAGCATTTGCATCCAAGATGCCCTCGGTGAAAGAAAAAAAATGGCCAATATTAAGATTTACCATCACGTAGCTGAGCTTGTTGCTCCATTGCTTGTAACTGAAGCTTTAACTCTGTATTTTCATTTGTCAGACCTGTTGTTTCTCTCTGAAAGAGAACATAAGAAAATGCTAACAAAATTACTCACGGAGGACGTATGAAGCATAAATTCAAATCTACACTGCGTCTACAACCACAAAATTAAACACATTAGAGTGTTTAACCTGAAATAGTGTTAGTTGTGCAGAGAGCATTGTTGCATCTGTCTGAAGGGTCTACACTTTTCTTTCAAGCTCTGATATATAACGCACTTTCCTTTCTTTGGACCGAGCAGTAGACTATCGATTAGCAATGATCCTGCAAAGAAATAAATTAAGGAACTTAGAAATGATCAAAGCACATTAACAATAAAACCTTTGTGCCTTGGTCTTCGGATCAAAGGATTCACTATTTCAACCAAATCATCACTAAAATGTTTCAATAAGCATCAACATTATGGTTCCTACCTTTTGGCGCGTTTGGGATCGGCGGTCCACAACTCGGCAAGCTTATCAGGAGCCATAGATTTTTTGGCCTCAATGGACACGAGAATGGAAGACCCATCAACCAAATTGCTATATCTATGCCTGCTAGGCCTCACATTCTTCTCTCCCTCTCCGTCGTCCAAAGCCTGCCTCATTTCCATTTTCTTCGAGAAACATCTCAAGATGATCCATTCACATGAAACCCTCTCTTTTAGAACCAGTATTTCTTTCCAAATCACAAGCGTCCAATGCCCATACGATTCATTCCAGATTTAATAACAAAAACAAAGAAGACGGACGCGAAACGAAAGGCCGGAGGAAGAGGATGGACGCCGAGAGAGATTGAAGGAGAAGAATAAGGTTACCTCTAAAGACGAGACACGAAAGCAGGTGCTCTGATGGGGGAATCGAAATCCTCTGGCTCGTGAGAAAAATGAGTCTCAACTTCATCTTTATCGTCGTCGTCAGTCATTTATTGAGAAGTTTCTGATTATGGATCTGTGGGTTATTACCTGAGAAGTTATCGGATGTGGGTCTCTGAAAAAAAAAAAAGCGGCTATGGGTACGTGAAGAGAACATGGATCGTCGAAAATGGGATGTTTACGGCAAGTTTAGGCGTCAAAGGCAATTCCTCCTAAAAATAAATTATTTGTCTATATCTTTTTTTTCAGCTATTAATATATGCTATATTTGATAATTTTTTTAACAATTATTATTTACCGTCATAAATGAGTCGTTGAAATTGCTCATATTTATTGTATTGTTTTCCTAATATTATAAGTAAATATCAAATATCAAATATATAGAATATAACAATATACTTTAATTGTTATTACTTATAACAAAAATATCCATTTCAATTTCATTTAGTTCGATTTGACCTAAATTAATTAGATTTTAGGCTATGTTTAATTTTTAAATATATTTTTAAAGTTTTAGGTCGAGTTCGGATTGTCTAGTTCAACTTGATCTAAAATTTAAATTTTTATTTTTAAAAAAATAAATTATATATTTAATTAAGTTTGGTTATACTCGATTGTGCTCGGGATCAGGTAGGACTTCGGCGTAACTGGGTCTGAGTTCGATACTAATTATTAATTATAGCCTTTAATTATTGTTTAAAGTTACAACAGATTTAATTATTGCTTATATAAAATTTTATAGCAACGTTACTTTAATTTTGTTGCCTTTTTAAATATATGTCAACAAATTATTTTTAGTGTTGCCTATTAATATTACCAAAGGTAACGGTTTAAAAATTGTTATATTTTATTAATTTTTAATAACATAATTTAAAATATTGCAAGTTTGGAGTTGCGTAAACCACTTTATGTTGTAATGAAAAACTTATGCATTCATTGTTGTTCTGAAACTAAACTACTGGGTTGAAGAGGATTTCTAAAGTGGATATGAGATTTTTTGCCGAAATGTGGAGTCTAAGGAGAACTTTACGACCCCTATGTAATAGAAAAGTTATTTTCGATAAACTCAAACTCAAATATAGTACAATAGAACTATATATTATAATAAAATATGACTACATCCACAACTGATCAGATGACATACAAACTTAATTAAGCTACAACTCTTAAAATGAAAACATATTTTATTTAATTTATTGTTTTATCAAAGTAAAACTGACTATTATAAGTGACATCGTGAGAAAGAACAAAGTTTGCCAATACAAAATATAGAAAACATAGAAACTAGTTTTCCAAAACAAAAGAAAGGAGCTAAACATGATCTTTTTTGTTAATACAATCTCTCTAATTCAGGTGAGTTAATTTGTTACGACATAAAACTTTTAAAAAAATTAATAATAAATGATTTCTCTATCTCCATATTGCATAAATAATACAATCGAATGTTAAGTTATTGGAACTCCAAGATAAGTGGAAGGGAGTAATTGTTTCTTAAGTCTTGTGGTAAGAGATAATTCGTATGCAATTTCAGCACCTTTAGTTGTATTTATTGCTAGTTTGGACATGTTTAAGAAAAGTTAGAGATATAATGAGAGTATAGATTGATTTTGTATATGCCCCACTTAGAAGAAGGAGATCATGAATTTGTTACATTTATTGCGATAGATGAAATATGGCTCCTATTCAATCTTTTTTGTTATCATTATTGTTAAGCATCAATGTTAGGAGGATTGAGACAAATAAAGATTTTATTTATCTCCTTAAGCATCCTACCCTTAAAAAACAATCCTTATAGCTTCTGATATTAAATTCCACAACATGTTCCAATATTTTTGAAAAAAGAAAACATTGAATTATCTAATCCTAGTATTTTATTTGTTTCAAATTTGAAAATGACTTTTTTTTATCTCTTATTTGGTGAAAGGCTTTGTGATCTTGGAGCAACTGGTAAAGTTATATATTCGAGTCACGGAAACAAACTCTTTGTAAAATACAAGGGGAAAGCTGCGTACAATTGATAATCCTCACTAACCCTGGCAAAGCGGGGAGACTAGATTTGTTGTGTTGTATTATTTCGTGAAAGGCTAAATAAGAGAGCTAGCTTGTTTAAGATTAATTTACTTTAGAGTAAAATCTTATTTATTTAAATAAAGTTATGAATTTTTATTGTTTTGAAATAAATCGCCACTATTTATAGCTTATTATTGATTAATTATAAATCTCTTTATCAAAATAAAATTTTTAATATGATTAAACAATATCAAAAGAAGAATGGATACTAAAATCTATTATAAAAAAAGAATGGCCACTGAACCTATTGCAAATTATAAAAGAATGAGGTGGATGATATTCTGAACAATGAAAGAGCAATTTGAAAGGACATTATTGAGACTATAATTAACAAAAAGATGAGTTTGTTAAATTAAATGATGAGTTGTATTAATATCTTTGAAACAAGCAGGGAGGCTTTTCATGGTCCCTATTGGAGTGCCTACTAGGTAAAGTCTCGATCATCATCACATTTGCACATTACATAATAAGAAGGTTGTTATCGTAAAAATTGACGGCTAGCCGTGAGGTTGGCTAGACATGATAACTATGATTTCCAAATCAGTCGATAGAGTCAGGAGAGGGAATCTGTCTCCTAACCTGTGGGTTTCCAAACTACTCAAGAGAGCGTCTGATGTGGATGGAGATTGAGAGCTAAAGTAAACTAAAAACGAAAGAACTTGAAATAATATAAGTTGATTGTATGAATTGTCGAGAGTCTTCTCATTGTAATTACACTTGGTATTTATAGGCTACAGTTTATGTTACACTCAAATATTGTATCTATACAAGTATCTATCTGATATGTGCAATAATTATCTAAAAAAATTTAAACTCTAGATGATCTTCTGGATATCCTGTTGCTTATATTATCTTGAAGAATCGTGGTTCTGTGCAACAACTAAGATACTGACGTCCTCCTATACGCTTCTTTGAACACTTTCTCC